>JAVJIF010022335.1:0-62276 GCA_038442645.1 Agave tequilana
GAATTTGGCCTTAAACTTTGCCATGCAGCTGCTTATGTTTGTAACAAATACTCTTATTTGCTAATATGACTATCATTGAGTTTTGACCTGATAAACAGCTGGTAAACCTATATTTGCTAAGTTATTTTATATCGTTTTAGTTACTCGCTAAATAGTTGGAAACCTATATCTGCTAAACTAGTTCGTGTTAAGTAAGCCTATCTTTTGCCTGGCTCAAGATGAACGGGATTCTCTTTAGCGGATCATGTCATCATATCTGTGAAAATTTGGGGGGTTGTTTATTAGTTTGTGAGCATAAATTGTATGACCAAACAGGTAGCTCTTCCTACAAGCCAACTATCTACTAAGGACCTATGGATGACTCTGTCTTGCTCACAATTAAATACCGGCTAAGAATTAGGTACCAGCCTATATAAAGGTTATATCAAGTTTATAACAAGTCCTAAAAACTCTCTTGTTGAGGCTTTCTCGACTTCATCGGGATCTGTAGCTAACCACATTTTGATGGAGATGATGGTGGTGATAAAGTCAATTAATTGGGATTGCTACATTTCAATGTTACAAACATTTTCCTTTTATTAATTTCCAGTCTTCATACTTGATGTTCAGCTCCTTATTATTCTTCAGTAGCTTCTGAACTCCCTTTTACGCCATATACTCAGTTTCCTTTCATCTTCCTTCCTAGGTTATGCAGTTTATGCTCGTCGAGCAAATCTGTTTAACTGGAACTTTAGGACCCTAGCAGAATTACAGTATAAATTTAAAGGATATGTTACCGAACTTTGCATGACAACAAACATCTGACCATTGTTAGTTAAAACACGTTTAGAAAGGTGTTTTATTTAAAAAACATGTTTTGACGCGTCTCCGTATAGAACTTTGTTTAAAAAGGAAGATAAGAAAAAAAACACATGTTTTTCAGAAAATCTTTTAAAACTTATTTTAAACACGTTTTACTTTCTTTTTTTTGAGAAATAATTTTATACATTATTTCAAATAATTGTTAATGTAATTTTTTGCTGACTTTTTTAGTGTTAGATTTATGTACTCGTAGACTTTTGTGGTAAACACTTATTTATCCATCAAGATCTCTCTAAATTAGTGAAAAAATAAAATTAAAAGTGTTTAGCATTTTTTATTACTACAAAATATCTTTATTGAATATGTATAAATTAAAAGAGCAACATACTAACAATGCGTTTAAGGTACGTTTGAATTATTTTTACCCTTTTATCAGATATGATTTTTTCTCACATAGATCCGTGCTAAACATTTCCTATTTGGGTTTTAGCAGCCAGAGTCAGTCTAGAAAGCAAAAGCAAAGTGAAAATTTTAGTAAACACATACCTCAGTTTTTTTAGTTTAACTAGATCACGTAAGAAATTCTGAAACGTGACCCAACTCAGACCCAAACTATGCAGATCCAATTGGGGCCAGACAATCCCTGTAGAATCCAACCTAGTTTGGCTAATTTCAAGTAAATAGCACTGCATGAAGCTAACTCAAGAGTGGCTGGCTTGCTGTCTGACGTAGCTTACAGATGAACCAGTACATAGTGCAAAGCATCAATGCCAGTAATTTATATGATGGATTTCCTTGTTTGCAACTTAAATAAGCCACTTGGCAATAAAGGAACTGTTGTGGTGAGAACAGTGAAGTGCTGTTTGTTACTTTTGGTTTTACTTTACAAATGATTCTGGTAGCTGGTGTTATCGGGACACTTCATATTGTAGTTTTTTAACATGTTGAGCACTCACAGACACTTCACAGCTTGAGGACACTTCGTGACACTCCAACAAGAATCAAAGTCATTATAATAAGATGACATCACCTTTCCGCTTCTGCATTATATGAATCATCTCAAATCACATCCATATTCAATAAAGGCTAAATCAATTTTATCAAGCTATGGACTGATTGGTTGAGTTGATATTCAAGTATATGCACATCATTGATTTAAAAGCCACAGTATAGCCATTCCCAGGTTTCGAACTTTTGGAGGTTCTCCTCTTGGGATTTCTGGACCCACAATGTAAAACTGCTATCAGCTGCATTAACGTAACTATTGTAACATTTGTTTATTTCAATAAATTTGGGTGGACTACTGCCTTTTTCTATAAAAATAAAATAAAATCTGTCATGATTATTGATAAACCTTGAAAGCAATATTATATTATGCCCTATTCCATGCCAGTTGGCTAGTAAAGAAAGCAACCCAAACTTGCAGATAAGTTAACATTTTCGCTATTCACTGTCCAAACACATTGTGGCAATGCAGGTAGAAGCTGAGAAGAAGCCCAACAGAGATGACAAGGGGAAACAGGAAAACAAGAAGCACAAGAGGAAGCATCATCGTAAGTTGAAAAGTGAGAAGAATTCGGACTCCGAGAACACGAGCGGAAGCGAGGAAGATAGAAAGAAAAGAAACCGTCTGGCATCTAACATGCAAAAGCGGAAGCATTCATCTAAAGACAGTAGTGAAGATGAGGGTGAGAGAAGAAAGAGTGATCAATTATCATCTGACCGTCATAAAGACAGGAAACTGAAGCATGAAAAGCATTCATCCAGAGTTCGTTCTGATTCAAGATATTCGAGTGAGACTGAGGAAGACAGGAGAAAAAGTGATCGATTAGCATCTGATCATCATAAAGACAGGAACCTGAAGCATGAGAATCGTTCAACCAGAGTTCGTTCTGATTCAAGATATTCAAGTGAGAGTGAGGAAGACGGGAGAAAGAGTGGCCGCTCAGCATCTGAGCATCATGGTCGATACAGCCACAGCAGGCATCTATCTGGGCTCCCTGAGAGGGATGAAGACAGAAGAAAACATGTGCCTTCAAGCTTGGAGCGCCATCATCCCAGCTCTGAGCCTGATGCTGATAACAAGAAGAAGAAGGAAGTTCGCACACAGAACCACCAGGGTCCTGGCTACAACCGCCGTAATGGTGTCCCAAGATGACAGAAGAGGAGAGAGAAGCCAGATTGAGAGAGATGCAGCTGGATGCGGAGCTGCATGAGGAGCAGAGGTGGAAGAGGATAAAGAAGGCAGCAGAGGTTGATGCTCAAGAAGCAGCACGGGCAAGCTCCTCTCGTGGTAAGAATTTCCTAGATGCTGCTCAGAAGAGCATCTACGGGACAGGGAAGGGAGGGAGCTCCACAATCGAAGAGAGCGTTCGCCGTCGTGCTTACTATTCCCAAGGAGGGGGGCGGCCCACGAGAGCAACGCATTTAGGCGTTGAGCTGTTGTATTGTTGGCGTTGGTGAGCAAAGTCATCCCGGCTAACGTGCTCCATGGTATAAGTGTACTTTTATATTGCTTTTCATTCATACAATTTCTCTAGTACCAGGTGGCGTTGTGCTCAAGTCTCAATGTTGTATACATTTAAATTTCTTTTGGGAGTCAGATAATAATTGTCATCAAAATTTTATAATACATCACGTGCGTCAATTAAAAGACAATTGACAATATATTAGTCAATTAAAGTAAGAACAATATGGGTAATACAAATATACACCAAACAATGTATTGACATGTGTTGGGGTCCTGAGAACAGGGATCTACAAACAAAGGAACTTGATCAAAGGGCTCGCTTTCAAACTTCGAGAACTTTTTTAACACCATTCAAATTGGCTGGGGACCTAACAACAATTTTCCCTCTAAAATTTCATACATATAGCATTTTTGCATCAATTCTAACCTCTTTTCTGAAATCAAACTGTTTTAAACATGGCTCATAAACTATATAATCTTTAGGCGTTTCTGTTTTTTTTTTTTTTTTTTGAACTCCTAAAATCTCTGTTTATTTACCCAGATGCCTCACTGGCTACCTGCACTCAAGCAGAAGCACAGAGCTGCGCTTCGAGGCTGAAACTAAATGTTACACAACTCAATTCTGTGGTATAACCAATACAGTAGATAGCAAGCAGGAGATCATGATACTCGAGTCATAAAGGACGTATCAGCATAAAAGCAAACTTTCCTACAAGAAAGTTGGACAACTAAAGCATTCTCTCTGATCAGCTGCTCATATGCCATCACATTATTCCATAAATATTGCTTATAGATATGAACGTTTTCTTTACAAGTTCATAATGTTTATTTCATACATGGAGGATGTTTTTATGTCCAGTGAATGTAGCTGCTCGGAATAGAAGCTTCTATTCACTGCGCTGCTCGAGGCGAAGTGTATCTTCGTGTTCACTTCAATTCTCCAGTGGTTCGCTTAGAAGCGAGATATTCCTAGTATATTGCAATAAACATCTGTTGTCCGAGTACGCAGAAAAAATATAACCGAGTCATAATACAAGCTTGCACAGTTGAAATTAGCATCTCGGGAGCCAGAATCTTTATGGCATTTTATACTTCCAGGGCCTCCTTATTCGTTCCAGATATCTGACTATGCAAGGCAGGGTTCAAAACAAGTGTATGAGCCAGATATTACAGCGGAAATTCTTTCTGGAGAGCATCAATGTTTCGTGAATCACAAGCTTCGAACATGTCATTCCGAGATGCACAGCTGTGAATGAAAGACATCTTGTCAGATGATATTCCCATAATGCTACCTCCCCCAACAAAATTCTTTACAGGTTATGAACTGCTAAGATACAAGTTATGCCGTGGATATATTACACAGGTAAAGAAGTTACGCAGCCACATACCTGAGAGAAATCCTTAAATAATTCCAGGCATTATCTGCCTTGGGATTCATGGCAAGTGCTCTCACATAGTACCGAATAGATTCTTCATACAGTCCCTGAAATTTAGAAATGATAACCGTCAGACATGCAATTATTTGTATCATCTGGGATTGCTTTTAGAAACTACACATAAACAATAAACCAAAATCTCAATCACTATGTCCATTTAGTTTCCCATAATAATTTTTGGTATATAGGTAACTACAGAAGCTGCATACACTAACAAGTCTGCACTGTTCATAATCTTCTTTGACTTGATAGATTTTGCAGATGTGTCCTATTTTGATAGAGGCCTCTCTAACTTGTTTGACACCTCCACATTAAGACAAATGCTTCTTTAACAGATTGATGAAAGTGACACATGTTCTAATTAGATGAGTAGCCCACATAAAACTCAAGAACATATTTTATGGAACCATAATACTTGTCTTGATCACCAAACTGATTTTACCATGGAATTATAAAGCAAATATTGAATGCATAACCAATATTATTTACCAGAAAATGACCTCTCAACTGCCACTCAGAAGATAATATATCATAGACCAAGCTAAGTCAGCTTACCTTAGCCACGATCAGAGACCAAAAGCAATCTACATCTCGAAGGACATTGGTAAAGAATCAAACCAGATGTAATTTAATACTAAAGAATTCCTTTCATCAACTTAATGCTTTTGTTCACGATCGTCAGTTATTGTATGAGTACAAAAGAAATTCCAGAATCCTATGTGGTACAAACCTGATTGGCATAACTGATACCCATGTTTGCCCATGCTCGAACATAATTTGGCTTCAAGTCTAGTGCCTGTAAAACCAAAAGGTGAAAAAATAAGAAAGAAATTAAGAATCATAGGGAGCAAAATGTGCAAATGACCGAAGATCAAGTGATATACTATGAATATTCCCCATTATATACTAATAAAGACAACAATGCAATATGATATACCCTTTAGTGCAACGTGCAATGAATTAGTCATGCGCTGAAAGACATGCACTGTGGACACTGAAGACATGCACATGTGCCAAAAGACATGAAAGCAGTTTCAACAGCCAAACCCAAAGTGAACTGAAGACATGCAAGTTCACACTATCCGAGTTCCCATAAGTATTCACACGTGAACTTTATCACCAAATATATCATCGCTTTATCATCGAAAATATGGACGTTGACAATGTGGAGAAAGATGTTTGCTTGTAATATAGCCGATGAAGCACGTGAACTCAATTTTAATAGCATATCTACTGTCTGAAAAAGCAAAAACAAACAATTGGCAGCATACTAGCATCAGATTCCCCATTTTCTCTATAATCCGTGAAATTACAGAAACCAAGTAAGCACCAGAAAGCATCGCACTGATCAGCTGGGTGGCTGCCGCTCATTTGTTTGTTGTGGGCGTGTGTTCCGGGAGCGGCTCACTTGTTTACCCTATATTCTGCGCCTCGACGGTAGATTTTTGTTTGAACCCCTTGCCAGTGTTTGCGCCCTTGAAACCATTCTTCCTTAACACTTTGTTAAGTGATAATATTTTCTCAAGACTCTCCGACTCTCGGTAGACAAAAACAGAAAGAAATATTTAGTGCTGGCAGAACAGAAAGAAACATTTAGTGCTGGCAGCCTATGGTGATTGAAGTGTCAGTAAACAAGGTTACTGCACAATACAGATGCATATGCTTGCGTCATGCATCAGACAAGAAATTTGTCAGTAAAAAGAATTAGGGACAATATCTATCAACCCATCATCAGCATCATCATTTTTTCGTCTCCAAGACCATTAATAAAGTAGTCAGGGGCAAATCAAAATCATCATTACCTAAATTATAATAAACATCATTTATCTCCACCACCCCCCCCCCCCCCCCACCAAAAACAAAAAAAAAACAAAAAAAGAACAAAACAAAAATAAAATAATAAAATAATCAGGGCAGATGTGGAGCAAAG
Organism: Agave tequilana; assembly: GCA_038442645.1. Lineage (NCBI taxonomy): Eukaryota > Viridiplantae > Streptophyta > Magnoliopsida > Asparagales > Asparagaceae > Agave > Agave tequilana. Next base: position 6,638 of record JAVJIF010022335.1, read on the forward strand.
TTCCATAAGCAAAGGCTTCATAGAAAATCTGATTATTTTACCACCACTGTCAACCAACTGCCGATGTTGCTTCCGGGAAACCTACTTGGCTGGTTGTCTGTGGGTGTCTTTCTTTCTCTTTTTTGTTGTTGTTGTTGTTGTTTTGTGTGTGTGTGTGTGTGTGTGTGTGTGTGTGTGTGTTGGGGGGGGGGGGGGGGTTGATTTTTTTTGCTTTTTTTCTTTCTTTCTTTTTTCCCCCTCTTTTGGAGTTTTTTTTTTGTGTGTGTGTGTGTGAAGAATACAGACTCAACTGGCTATACAAGTTATGCTCATCCAACCAAGGAGCACACTCCAAAATTCTCTGACCGCAAGAGTCTAGACAACATGGTGAAGCTGAAAAGATATGTTATAGAAATTAGAAATTGCATAACCTGTAGCAGCATCGCTGTAGATGATATGTTCTTCTACAAGCCTAAGAGCAATAATGAAACACAGTTCTGTATGAAATGAGTAAACAATATTTACATCTGTGGTAGCGGCAGTTGAAATCCGGAACATATTTTGTAAAATCATAAACATAGGGAGTAAGGCAAGATAATTAAATGGCTTAGAAGATTTAAGCAAAATGAAAGACATTTTGTGAAAAATGCGGAATACTGAGTTAAATGGTCAAAGCAATTCGACGATATTAATCATCAGGAAACTAGTTTTATCACAAGTTTAAGCCTCTAGGTTGTGGGCTAACAATGTATATCAAGCAAACCCACAGCATAATACTTGATTGGCTGGTAAAGCATGGGCAAATGAACACTAGTGTCATTGTCAGTGAACAAGGAGATCTATTAAATTCATTAACATTTTACGACATGAAAACCCTGTATTCAAAGAACAGACAAGCTAAAAGGACAAAAGAAACGGTCCAGGAGAGCTGGAATGTGATTCTGTGAAACAAATAGTAAAGCTGTGTTCAAAACTTCATACGCCCAAGCAAACAAAGAATATGAAAGGCATGCATTAGAGGTGTGCAAAGTGCAAACAAAATAAGTGCTCAAGCACCACCACCACCTCCAAACCCCCCCCCCCCAACAAACACACCCAAAAAAAAAAAAAAAAAAAAAAAAAAAAAAGTAATAATAATAATAATAATAATAATAATAATAATAATATAATAATAATAATAATAATAATAATAATAATAATAGAAGTATGTTAACAAACTATAGTTTGAAGTGGCATAACACAAAACAACTAATCCAACCTGCTGGTATGCTAATATTGCGTCTGAACTTTGAACACTGTTTGCTTGGGTTGCACCAAGCTTGTTCCAGAGAGAGTAATCACGGGGCTTGAGTTTTAGTGCCGTCTGAAAGGACTCTATAGCTTTATCATATTCTCTTGACAGGTTGCATAATACACCAAGAACAATATGTACATCGGCGTCCTCAGGTGACATCTGAGCAGCATCACGGAACAATCTTGCAACCTGATATTGAAAATCACATCAGCTTTCAAATGGTAGTGGAGGCACAAGTACAATCCATTAATCTTCGAATATCAACAAGAATTTAGAAGTAGTACGGCACACTATATGGTAGTGGAAACTGTTCAAAGAACAAGTTGATGTAGATGTTTTCCCAAGTCCTTCAGGAAAAATTGAAATGACCATTTGTTACTAGCCATCTGAACCTCATTTGGTTTTGTAAGAAAGAAGAGGCTATTTATAAAGGTATCTGTCAAGAAAACTCCAATACAAGACACTATATCTGTTATCCGTCAAGAGAACTCCAACAACACAAACATGCATGCATGCACTAAAGGAGCGAGTTTGGCTCTGTCAACTTTTGTTGGGTCTATCAATTTTCCTCTCCGAAATTAAACCCCAAACTTTGTTAAAAGCACCAAGCACTCCATGATTTTATTTGTGTTAAGAAGAAAGGAAAAAAGCAATAACACCTATTTGTTCCATTCACCTGTTAATCAATTGCAAGTTCGTTTTTCCCTTCTAACAATCTCCAAATTTTCCCAAACCAACAAAACAATGTCCACTTGGAGATCCTCTCCTTCCCCTTCTTTTCTCTTATAACTCATTTTCTTCTTCCTCAAATAGGCAAGGGGGTCCACAAGACATGATCGGTCTCACAATTTTACTTAAACCATCTAGAAATTTTTGCCTATGATCATTGATTCATTTACAAGTATTGGTTTGATTCAGATAATGATCCTGGTGGTGCCTTTGAGAGTCATCAATTAGAGATTAGGAGAAATGGAGGTTTTTGTGTTTTGTTTAACATAAGATAAATAGGAGGCTTCTATTGGCATTTTTTACTGATTCATGTTTAGTTTTATGTTTTGTATAAAATTTTGGATAGGGAAGAAGAGCGTAGGATTTCGTGTCAAAATTTTGAGATAGGCCCAAAATCGTCTCAGATCCTTCCTTACCTTTCCTCAATTACTTTATTCTCCATCCTTGCCAAATTCGTAGGCTAAGTTGTCTACAAAGTCAGATAACTTTTTTGCCCTTTCCTAATTATATCTTGATCACTAGGTGTTTTTGAGCTTTTAGTTCATTTATATTGACACAAGAACATTTAGATTTCATTTAAGGTTAAATTTTTTATTGGCAAGATTTCGAAGTTCCAATTTTTAGGATTTCAATTTAGATGATTGATTAGGAACAAGAGGTTTGGTAATTGAGAATTTCAAACTTTGACTAATAAACTAGTTTGATTGCCACTAATATCAAGAATTTTCTATTTGGAAAATAATTTTCATACCCAAATGGGCCTTACCCACTGGCACACCCAACATTAAAGCATATGAACCCCCAGCATGTCACCAATATCAAGGTTATATATATGTCCCACTTGCTTTAGGTGTTGGGTATGCCAATGGGTAAGCCAAAAGGTGAGCGTGAAAAGTATATACTTTTTCTATTTCTAATTGAATTCCATAGTTTGATCTTCCCTTTGTGATCTTCTCTGTAATGATTGTGGAAGCTTTTGGATTAGATTTGTTATACATCACAATTGCATTGGTGTTAACTTGAGCCTCACTTACAAAAAGTGCTCATGTTTATTTGAAAGGTGTGACACAAATTAATATTATCTTATGAACAAAAGCTTAAATGTGAATGAATTTCCAATAGTTTGCTTGGTTTAGTCCATGGTTCTATCTATTTTGAGGCATGAAATTGGTCTGGGATTGTGCTTTACTGCTGTCAAAAGATAGGGTCGGATCTTACCGTTCTTTCCCCCAAAAAATAATTGAACTGATTGTGATGCTTCTAATCTGTTGACTTAGCAAATTTTGGTCTACGTTATAAATTTCCAGTTCAATGTGAATTTTTTTTTTGTATAACTGCTGTATTTTGCCAATTATTTTAAGTGATGACCTGTTTTGCATGAACATTGTTTCATAAGTGTCATAGTTTACTTATATTTAAGAACTAAAACTGATTTGGGGTAGTGAACTAGTGATATAAACTCACACCAGTCATCAATTAGTTGTGGAGCTTGCTTTCAGTTGGAAACTCTACAGAAAACATAGATGCATTTGTCACTCCCTCGATATTATGATAACAAAATTAGGTATAATTGTATGTCTTTTAAGAGTTCTGATAATTATATAGTAAACAGAAACTATGATATATTCAGAAAAAACACCTTATTTGTACCCTAGAGCTCTTCTCTCGTATTCTTCCTACCCAAACAAAGAGGACTAACAGATGGAAAGAGCAAAATGTATACTCCACAATTTTCCCAACTTCAAGATGCTCTCACTTCGAAACCCTTTGGAGGTTAGTACATGTGAGGAACTCATTACCAAACTCATCTCTCCACCTTCAATTTCCTTAGCTTGAAAATGAATGTCCTTTCAAAATGATGGGCTAATGCTGGGCACATGTGACCATCCTAGGGCACACATATGCTTTTACTTTGTGTTTTTTCCTTTATATATGCATATTAATAATACTTGGTATTTCAGAAGTAATGCTACTTTTTCACGGAAATGTATACCCCAACTGAATCAAAGAGAACCAAGCTGAGACCACCGTACTTGGGAATAGTTTTGTCCATAGGCTTTATCAGAGTGTGTAATTGCCGTCTAACTTAATCAAATATTTAATTTTGGATTGAATATAAGTCATTTGTTATTGTTGTTATCATTTTTTTTAAATGAAGCAGTAGTCTTGCAATTAAAAAGCGTCCAGGTTACAGCTTCCTCGGGACCAAGAAATAAAAAGTAAAATGGAAAGAGTAAAAAATTGCAACTTTGGGTATCCACAGGCATCCGGAATAAGCAACAATTAAGTTAGCGACTTGTCATAGGAGAGCATTTTTGTTGGTTTATCAATGTAGGAATTTCAAAAGAATTTTCCATAAATCTTTTAGGCAACTTTCATATGAAAGTAATAAAATAGGTTTAAAGTTTGTGCTTATATATCTTAAGTTGAAGCCTTCTGGTGGTTTATGAATTTCATCATCCTCGAGAGGAACATGTGATGGATTTTCCGTTATCAATTTGTAGATGGTTTGATAATTTCATCATCCTTGTGAGCAATCTGTGATGATGTCCCCTTCAAAATAGTTATATCTAAACTTATGCTCAAAAAACAAGTTGAAGCCTTGGAGGTTGTTTATGAATTGCATTGTTCTCGAAACTATATATATATATATATATATATATATATATATATATATATATATATATATATATATATATTAGTTTTCTACATGTATATTGCATGTGTCTTTAGATGGGCGTGCACACACTGCACTCAAGGTTTTTTTTTTACATAGCTGTGATGCATATTTCTAATGACAACTTTGCTAAACTAAGTAACTTTAGAAAGACGAGAATTTTCAGCATTGATTGAGTACTCACATCAGCATAGTATAGATGATCACCCTGTTGGGGTGGAGCAAGAGTCCCATATTTCGGGTGATTTTGAAGCCATCGGTAAAGATACTTCAATGCTTCTGGCTGCTCTAGTTCTGCAATAACAGAGAAAGAATTAGTTGAAATTCTCAAAAGACCTCGATAATGTAGTAGTACATCTCTGTATGCAGTAGTTAAAAAATTACCGAACCAGAAGAAAGTGTTCAAGCAAATAAAATCTGTAAAGCTAATGATCCAACCCCCCCCACCACCCCCCCCCCCCCCCAAAAAAAAAAAAAAAAAAAAAAAAAAAAACCCACACGCACAAAGAAAGAAATGTGCCTTCTTCTTCTTCTTTGGAGTAAGAGAAAACAACATTGTAGCTGACAACAGTTTGGGAACTGAGGCAGTTTTATCAAGCTCTACCTCACGAATCTTCTTGGGGAGACTCAAATGTTGGAAATATAAGCTAGACTCTTTCGTATTCCGTTTGTCTCCTCGGCTTCTCAAGACACATTAAACCTAACTACAAACTTTCCGGATATATTGGAGAATAATCTTCATACAATGAACAAATACTTCGTATTTTGTGATGTAGTCAAGGGGATGAACCTAATCTTGATGCATGAATGTATTTAATTTTATTGATTTTCATGTTTATCTTTAGGCTCTATATGAAGGCCATGTAACTAGTTGTTTTCATCAAGTTGAATCAATAGAAACTCTTCACTCTTCGTAGTATATCTTTATAGCCTCAATTGCATAATATTTGGTATCAATAGTACACACCCCTCTTGTGTTTTGATTGTTTGCACTCCCGTTTCCTCATCAAAGTGGTATCAGAGCACCATGGCTTCCAACAACAATATGTTGCAGCCTCAACTTCCTCGTTTCACCGGCAAGAATTACAACCATTGGAGCATTCAAATGAAGGTGTTGTACTAGTCTCAAGAACTTTGGGACATCGTCGAAAGCGGAGTTGCAGTACCAACTGATGTAGCTAATCTCACCCCACAACTTCACGAATTGAAGGAGAATCGCAAGAAGGACAAGAAGGCATTATTTTTCATCTACCAAGCGGTGGATGAGGTTATATTAGAGAGAATCTCGACGGTGACTTCGGCGAAAGAAGTATGGGATACACTTCATTCTTCATACAAGGGAGATGACAAGGTGAAGATGGTAAGGCCACAAACTCTTCGTTGCGAATTTAATACACTTAAAATGAAGGACTTCGAATCCATTGAAGATTATTTCAATCGGGTTGTTTCTATTGTTAACCAATTGAAAGTGAATGGTGAGAAGATTGAAAATCAAAGAATCGTTGAGAAGATTCAACGAAGTTTGACTCGAAAATTTGAGTCTACCCTAGTGGCCATTGAAGAATCGAAGGATTTGTCTACACTATCTGTGAAGAGTTTATTGGGATCACTTCAATCCCATTAACTCCGGATGAAGCAATATGATTCTACTCCTCTTGAGCAAGCCTTCCAAGCACAGATGTCTTTTCGAGATGGCTCCGAAGGAAGGAGAGGAAGAGGTTTTAACCGTAGAAGAGGAAAAAATTCTGCCATAGGTAAAGGCGACGGCGGACAACATCAAGCAAGTGGTGAAGCACATGCATCTTCTTTTTCTTACAGAGGAAGAGGAAAATCTTCTTTTGGAAATACCCGATGTTTTTATTGTCAAAAATATGGCTACACAATTAAATTTTGCAGGAAGAAATTGAAGATAAAAAGAAGAAAGAATTAAGCTTCATGCATGATAGAGAAGAAGAGTGAGGATGATACTCTTTTTCTCACATGTAGTGCTGAAGAAATTGCACACGATGAAGTGTGGTACATCGACAGCGGATGTAGCAATCATATGACTGGAACAAGAAGGTGTTCGTGGACTTCCATGAATCTATTACAACAAAGTCCGGATCGGTGATGGCAAGAGACTTGCCGTGAAAGGAAATAGTGATATTCTTGTGCAAACAAAGAAAGGAGCAAAGCGCATTTCTAGTATTTTCTATGTTCCCGGACTCAAAACATAATCTTCTTAGCGTCGGCCAATTCTACTTCGAAGATTTCATGTTCATTTTAATGAAGATATGTGCGAGATTAAGGACAAGCATGATGCCCTTATTACAAAGGTGAAAATGACAGAAAGTAAGATGTTTCCTTTGAAGCTTAATTCTCAAATTGATTCATGCATGCATACTACTATCCTATGGCATTTTCGTTTCGGGCATTTGAGTTTCAAGACCCTCTCATATGTGTAGCAAGAATATTGTTAAAGTCATGCCACCTATTGAACTTCAAGAGAAAATATGTGAAGGATGCACACTTGGCAAGCATCATAGAAATTCTTTCCCGTTGGAAGATCGAGGAGAGCATCACATCCTTTAGAGCTTGTACATTCGGATCTTTGTGGTCCAATGCACACTACTTCGATTGGAGATAATCGGTATTTTCTCACATTTATTGATGATTATAGTAGGAAGACATGGGTTTTCTTTCTCAAAGAAAAATCATAAGTTTATGAATATTTTAAAAGCTTCAAGGATTTGGTCAAAAGAGAAAGTGGCTTCCCGTTGAAGATTCTGCGTACCGATCGTGGAGGTGAATATGTTAGTTCTGAATTTGAAGCTTTCTTAAAGGAAAATGACATTCAGCACCAACTCACTGCCCGATATACTCAACAAAACGGCGTTTCTGAGAGGAAAAATCCAACAATTATGGAATTGGCTCGAAGCATGTTGAAGGCAAAAGGTGTTCCTATTTCCTAATGATTTTTAGGCTGAATCTGAGGCATGTGTTATCTATCTTTTGAACCAGGAATCATCAAAATTGTAAGATCAAACTCCTCAAGAAATTTGGAGTGGACATAGACCAAGTGTGGCACATTTGAGAGTTTTCGGCAGCATTACTTACTCCCATATTTCAGATGAGAGAAGGAGAGTTGGATAACAAATCTGAAAAGTGCATCTTCGTAGGATATAGTGAACGCTCCAAGGCATACAAACTATATAATCTCGTCACAAGAAGCTTGTTATTAGCAGAGATGTAAAGTTCAATGAAGAAGAAGCTTGAAATTGGAGTACAAATGATCCAAAATGCAAATTTGATTGTGGACATGGAAGAAAAAAAACATTCAGCATGATGATGAAGAGGTATAAACTCCACCTTATTCTCCTCATTCTTCATCTTTGTCTTCACCACCTTCGTCTTCGTCATCTACGTCTTCATCGACAAATTCAAGTACTCCTCAAAGAAAAACAAAAAGCCTAAGAGATTTATGAAGATTCAAGAAAAAAAATCTGAATGAAGATTTGGTGAACTCTGCTTTATTTGCCGATGCAGATCCGATTTTTTTTTGAAGATGCTTCAAAAGAAGAGAAGTGGAAAAACGCTATGGATCAAGAAATTGATGCCGTCCAAAGAAACAAAACATGAGAGCTTATGGAGCTTCCGAGAGGGGAAAAAAGTCTATTGACATGAAGTGGGTCTACAAGACCAAGCTAAATTCACAAAGTGAAGTGGATAAATACAGGGCTCATTTGGTGGTGAAAGGTTACAAACAAAAATTTGGTATTGATTACCAAGAAGTATTTGCCCGGTTGCTCGTCTTAAAACCATAAGAATTGTGTTAACTTTATGGCACGAAGAGGATGAAAAGTTTATCAATTGGATGTCAAATCAGCATTCTTGAATGAATTTTTAGAAGTCTGTGAACCACCAGCCACCTGGTTATGTGAAGAAAAGTGTAAAAAATAAGGTGTGTCATTTGAAAAAGCATTATACGGACTCAAGCAAGTACCACAAGAGCATGGTATAGTCACATCGATGGATACTTTATGAAGAATGGCTTTAAAAGTGTCCTTTTGAACATACTCTCTACATCAAAGAAGGTGATCAAGGTAAATTCTTGATGATTTCCTTGTATGTTGATGATCTTATTTTTACCGGCAATTCTACAAGCATGTGTGATGAATTCAAGAGGACTTTGATGTGTGAATTCGAGATGACCGATATGGGTCTACTTCATTTCTTTCTTGAAATTGAAGTCGAGCAACAAGTTCATTTCACAAAGGAAGTATGCAAATGATATTTTGAAAAGGTTTAAAATGAAAAATGCTACACCTCTATGCACTCCGATGGAGGTTGGTTTGAAGCTTAGCAAATATGAAATGAAGAAAGTGTTGATGGAATTCTCTATCGAAGTCTTGTTGGTAGTCTTATGTACTTGACTACAACAAGACTGAATTTTATGTTCGTTGTAAGCATGCTTAGTCGATTCATGAAATCACCAAAGAAAAGCCATTGGGAAGCAGGAAAAAGGGTTCTTAGGTATCTTTGTGGAACCATCAATGAAGGCATACATTATAAAAGAGTGAAAGATTCAAGTTTGATTGGCTATTGTGATAGTGATTGGGGCGGAAGTGTTGATAATGCAAAAGCACTTCCGGCTATTCTTTCTATATTGGTTCGGGTGCAATCTCATGGGCATCCAAGAAACAAAGTGCTGTTGCGCTTTCTACAGCGGAAGCAGAGTATATTTCATTGGCATTAGCTTTGTAAAGCATTCTGGATCAAGTGGATCTTGAGCAAACTCAAGCATGAACAAGTTGAAGGAACTACATTATTTTGTGATAATAGTTCAGCTATTTATTTTACAAAGAATCTTGTTTTTCATGAAAAAAGCAAGCACATAAGGATCAAGTCATGCATTGCAAAATACGAGCAAATTGCTGACATCTTAACAAAATCTTTGAAGTATGATGTTTTCAAGAAGATGAAGGTAAAACTTGGCATAGTGATAACCTAGCTTAAGGAAGGCTGTTGGAAATATAAGTAGACTCCTTCGCATTCCGTTTGTCTCGGCTTCTCAAGACACATTGAACCTACCTACAAACTTTTCGTGTTCCGGATACATTGGAGAATACTCTTCATGCAATGAACAAACACTTCGTATTCTGTGATGTAGTCAAGGGATGAACCAAATCTATTTATGATGCATGAATATATTTAATTTTGTTGATTTTCATATCTTTAGCCTCTATATAAAGATCATGTAACTAGTTGTTTTCATCAAGTTGAATCAATAGAAACTCTTGTCTCTTCCTAGTATATCTTTATAGCCTCAATTGCACAATATTTGGTATCAAGAGTACACAACCCTCTTGTGTTTTATTGTTTGCACTCCCGTTTTCTTATCATCAAACAGGTCATCCTACAATTAAGATTAGAATGAGTTTTTTGAAAGAAATTAACTGCGCTTGTAAGGTGTGGGTTGTAGCACCCACTCTTTCTCACAGTTTGGAGAAGGGTAGCCCTTATCCACACACACACCCAAAAAAAAAATCCTTTCACTTTCTCCCTCCTTTCCACTGACCTCCTCCATGGTCTGAACCGGGACCAAAGGAAGTTTGGGTTTAAAAAAAAAATAAGCTAGTTCAAATCAATGTTCTAAGGTTATGAAGCAACAGCAAAAACTACCATCCAAATTCCATAGTACTAAGTGATGCCTTGTATCCTTCCAGAATATGAGAAATGCCTCTCCACATAAAGATGTTTTTACTACTATAATAGAATTTTTGAAATCTTATCTGAGTAAGAGATACAGTGGATTTGAAATTGACCAAATAGGAGTTCGCAACAAAAGAAATATGGACAAGATAAAGAGAGACACAGAACGCTCAGATATGCACGCGACTAATGCTATCTGGAATAGTAAGCATGTGAAAAGAAATAAATAAATTAGAGCAATTTCATTATTTTCTGGGGAAAAGACCAATTTCTATCGGCTCATTCTAGTCTTCTAGACACAACTCATCATGCGTGATCAGTTTAGAAGGTTAATTACTTTTGACAGTAGACATAAGTGGGAACAAGTTGATTTTGATCCAAGTACCTAAATATCTATGGCATATTGCTTTCTTCTCCATATAACACTGTAAACGGATAAAATGGATGTATACTTGGCAGTATGAATTTTACTCCTACTGTCTATCTCCGACAGTCTATTAGTTTAGTTGACGTCCTATCTTTCCAACGGCTGCTTGACATTATTTGCCATGAGGGTTCAAGACATATGCATCATAATCATACCAGAAATCATGCTATGCTAGTATGCTACCAAGCTCCGACGCATAGACTGCTGGTTGGTAAACCATGCATCCTATAGCAGTTCAGCAGCATTACTGCATCAGTTAGCTAGAGATCTAAAGAAAGACTACGCATTAATTTAACTTTTGACAACTGGCATGCATTCAGGAATTATATTACTGCCATTTAGATTTTCTAAATTACAGGTACTAAAGCTGTAAGTAATATATGTAACACTTTTAACATGAAGCCTCCATGTTTTGGACATGTTTTAGAAAGTGTCATACATGACAAGGCACTGAAATTTGTCCCCAGATCTACAATATATCTTTGTAAATTTTGGAAACTTTATTGACAGTTCTTGGAAAAATATTTGAAGCTTCTCAACATTTCTGTTTTCCACATTCCGCATAAGCAAACTGTAACATCCCATCCTCGGTATACGTACATAGTTATGTATCCTGATTTTTGGAGCGTATTATTTTATTATTTTATTTTATTTTCTGTTATTTAAATTCTTACTCATATAGCAGTACTGCATGATTTGACCTTTTCAGTATTCAGATTTGACCGATTTCAGTTTCAAATATTATTTTTTTTATATCCTAGATTTTTCATGATTTTCTGGAATTTTTCAGAATTTAATTGCAAATCTTCAAAACCGGTGTCGACCAGTGTCGCTGACCGACTTTCGGATTTTTAATCTACAAATGGAGTTGAAAATATTAAAACGGCTTTCATAGTATTTCTTAAAATCATGTTTTCTATCTAAATGAATTTTTTAGAATTTTTAGAATTTATCAAAATTTCACTGGATTTGGTGTCGGCCAGTATCACTGGTTGATTCCAGGAATTTTAATTCACAATTGGGATTAAATTTCTGGATTCCGCTTTCACATTCTTTCTTAAAATTATATTTTCTTCCTTCAGGCATTTTCTGGGATTTTTTAGATTTTATCAAAAATCCGGCCTACCCGGTGTAGACACCGTTCACCGTGGATTCCAGGATTTTTATCTTGAAAACGAAATTGAATTTCTGAAAGCCGATTTCACTAAAAATCTTAAAATAATATTTATTATTTTTGAGAATTTTTGGGAGACTTTTTGAGATACTTCATTTTTTGGGCTTTTCCTGAGTTTTCAGTGTTTTCCCAGATACCGAAATTATGTCCGTATATTTTATTATTTTCTCTCTCCTTGCCTAACGCGAGATCCTCCAACTCTGAACTCAGTAATTAATGCGGAGACTCTCTCCATTCCGCATTTAATGTCGTGTCCTTCAAAAGAAATCAAATCAGATCAAGACACCCATGCTTTTTCGTCTTATTCTACCAACGCAACCTCGTATTTCTTGAACGCAAAGTTTTCTACTGCGTCCAGCAATTGCTAGACGCAGGTTTGCAATGAGACGCAGCCTTTATGAGGAGACGCAACTTTGAATGAAGGCTTGTTTCATTCAATAGAATATTATATAATTTCTCTCTCTTATATATATAACCACCCCCCCTTTATATCTTCTCCTCTCCTTTTCATTTCTTCCTTCCTCCTCCAACAGCAAACGCACCACCCAAAAAAAACAGCAGCCAAGGCCTTCTTGGCCGGCCATTTTCACCCATCCTCACCACCATTCCCTCCTCCACCATTCTTCTCCTCCATCTCCTCCTCCAATCTAACAACAACAACAACCATAATATCACCTCCATCACCATCTTCTTCCTCTTCTTTTCCACCACAACAACCCATTACCTCTAAAACTTCACCACCGTCTCCACCACCACCCACACCACCATTTTCACCACCAACTGTACCATCTTCTTCTCCTCGCCATTCTCTTTCCAACGGACTATAGGATCGTCCTCCGAAACACCGTTTGCAAAACTCCGAAAATTCCATTTGAACTAGACTTGCACCACCATCAACCTCCTCTTTTGGGACTTTGCCACCCAACTCCGGCCAACTCCGGTCGCCGCCGGCGAACACCGGCCAAGACACGATCGTCATACCTCCCCCTTCTCTTCTTTCTTTCTCTCTTTCTTTCCCTTGCAAATCTTTCATTCCTTCCTCCTTTCTTTTTTTCTTCTTCCACTTTCTTTTCCTTTCTTTTCTTTTCTAAAAACCTGCGTTTTCCCCCTCCCTTTCCTGCGTTTCCTTCTCTCTCTTTCCTGCGTCTCTCACTTTCACTGTCACTCACCTTCTCTTGTTAATCACTAGACGCGGATTTTACTCCTTGCGTCTGATTAACTGTTCAACGCAATCCTCGCGTTCTTTTATCAAAGCGACCCGGAGTTTACGCTCGCGTCTACGATCTCTTCGTGTCCTTGCTGAAACGCGGGTCTCGAACCCTGCGTTTGTGACATCTTCGCAACGCGACTCTCGCGTCTGCGTTTTCCTGTATTATAAAACGCGGGTCCACGACCCCGCGTTTGTAGCATCAACGCGGCGCTATCCCCGCGTCCACGACCCCTGTGTCTTCATTCTCACTTTTCTGATTCATCCTTCTCCTTCTCTCTTTTTATATATATATAATATTGGTTACTTGGACTCCGGAGCTTGGAATTTCCCGGTGTATTTCTTAAAGCTTTAGGCGAGTGTTCTCGCCATCCTTCAGATTTTCATGCCTTGCCATGATTGACTAATAGTACATTATTTTCCCGGCACATTTGCATGCATCATGCTACAACTTGATACTTGCCCCGCAATAACATATTGATACCTGATTTTAGATTATCATATTTACGGGAATCTTGTACTCGCTATCCTGTATTACATACAGTGACTTGAAATGACAATACTCATGACTCTTTAACTTCTGATCTTGCCAGGCACTTGCTTTCCCGTAAATTGATAATTAAATAATAAATCATAAAAAGGAATAACTTGCATCGGGTCGGGGGAAACTTGCGGCTATCAATATATGTTCGTGTTTACAGTGGCACTAGGCATGTTGTGCAACTAAAATTTCCAGTCTGACCTGTGGGCCTCCAGGCGACTGAGGGGAGTGCTGGCTCCCTCCTTCTTGGTACCATCTTGATAAGGGCATTCTATAAGACCCTCCTGTAGGCCTTGCGGCCGGTTCCATGCACCAGCAATGGAACGTCCTGGACCGTGGTCCCGGGCATGTACGGGACCCACTGTAAACATTGTTCGTTGATACCCCCGTTGGTTTCCAATAACAGCCTCGATTTACTCATATGTGGATGTATGTGTACTGGGACGCTATTACACATACCTAGACATACGGGTAGAACGAGTAATAAATATAAATATTGAAAATGGCAGTAATAGATTTATTCAGGCCTTATCACTTTCATTTTATGCCTCCATTTTATTGCTTACTGTACATGTACTCTTGACACAGTTCTTGATGCTTAATATTGTTTTGATCATATCAACACATGCATGTACTTATCTTTACATGACAGTTGGCTTTCACCTACATATTCGTTAGGGAGTTTCTGACTCCCCTGAACTTGCATGTTCAGGTTCTGAAGCTTGGATTGAAGAGGAGCCCTCCACTGAAGACCAAGCCTATCTCTCGGAGCAGGCTGACTTGTCCTAGCTCCTTTTGTTCCTGATCCTTCCTGCTAGCTCGGGTATCTTCTTCTCCAGCCCGTGAGCACCTTTTGCTGTACAAATTGTAATTTCACTTTTGTACTTGGTTGTGATATAATGTACATGTACCAATATATCACGCTCTGTGATAACTTTGTAATCCTTATGTTGGAATGTATATTGCCACGTGTTTCCGTACTCTGATTCTTGTCTGTACTGATGCTTAGCATATATACGTGAGGGTATTTCTGACCTGCGTATATACGTCGCAGTAACGTCTCCGTACCCGCCGGATCGGGGCGTTACAGGTTGGTATCAGAGCCTAGGCTCTCACACCTACAGTACAACCTAATTGCAAATTAATAGGATCTTAATTTGCAGTTGGAATACATGAGTTTCGGTTATACATTCTAACTACAAAGTTATCCATTTCTTCTTGATATTCCTTCCCTCGATTCCTAAAGTCCATCTATCTTCTGCTTTCACTCCTCTTTTCAGACATCTTTTTCCAACATAGATATGGAAAGGAGGGCAGGACGTAACAATTCTGGGCAACCACAGAATGGACCCACAGGGGGAAATGCTGATATTCTTAGGGTTATCCAGAATATGGTGGAGAATCAGCAAAGGCAGACCGAACTCCTTCGGCAAGGATTGATTGCTCCTCAAGAACGAAGGCCGGGCAACGTGTCAGACTTTAGGCGGTTGCAGCCGGCAATATTTACAGGGGAAGAGAGACCGCTGGATGCCGAGCAATGGCTAATCGACACAACAGATCTCTTGAAGGCAGCACGGGTTCCAGAGGAAGATCAGGTGGAGGTTGCCAAGATCCAATTAAAGGATGTGGCTAGAAACTGGTGGCTAGCTGAAGAAGCGAGACTGGAAAAACCCATCACTTGGGACCAGTTCTCTAAGAGCTTTTATGATAGATTCTTCCCTACTACAGCTCAGAAGGAGATGGAAGAACAATTCATCCGACTTCAACAATGGAATCGATCTGTTGATGAATATGCTGCTGAGTTCTTAAGGCTGAGTCGTTTTGCTCCGTATATGATAGCTGACGAAGAGAAACGGGCAAGCAGATTTCAGCAAGGCTTACAAATGGATATCCAAGTCCTTTTGATTCCCCAACAGCTGAAAACATATTCCCAGGTCCTCACTGTAGCTCGAGAAGTGGAGCGAGGACTGGAGAAAAAGAATCTTGATCAGAGGAGGAAACAGGCCATGAAGAGGCCATTCCAGCAATTGGGCGGAGGAGGTCCAGCCAGAGCTGCAAAAGCCCCAATGTTTAGAAGACCATTTCGACCGGCCCCTCTTCAGATAACTCAACCACTTCCTATATGTGCTTATTGCAAGAGGACAGGCCACACTCAGCAAGAGTGTCGTAGGGCTAACGGATTATGCCTGGCATGTGGATCTGGTGATCACACAATAGAAGGCTGTCCCCATAAGAGAACTGGGATGGTGAACCGAACCCTACCGGCACTTCCTGCACCTATTGGACAGAGGAATCCAGGGCCGATGGTCGGAAGGGCCCCTCTCCCTCCACAACAACGGGTTTTTCGCCCAGCTCCAAGGGGAGGAAGAACAACAGCAGGTCGTGGAAGAGGACGGGCTTACAACTTGACGGCAGAAGAGGCCCAAACTTCTGGAGAGGTGGTAACAGGTAAGATTATGGTGTACTCTAAACCTGTTTTAGCCCTCTTTGATTCTGGCGCTTCTCATTGTTACATATCAGATAGTTTCACTGCTTTGCACTCTATACCTGTTGAGTATTTAGACCACCAGTGGGAGATTAGTACCGGTAATGGGTGGTCATCTCTAATAAAATTTGTGTAGATTGTCCGGTGGAACTGTGTGACAGGACATTAACAGTGGATATGCTCGTACTGGATACTAAAGGGTACAACGTAATCTTAGGCATGACTTGGCTCAGCAAATATCATGCGGTTATTGATTGTCGAAACAAGAAAATCATCTTCAGAATGCCACTTCAGCCTGAGTTCCAATTTGAAGGAGAACATAAACCTGCCAAGGAGAAAACACAGATGACTGCTGCTGAGATCCAGAAAAAGGGAGTACCAGTTTGGAATGAGTTTCCAGAAGTATTTAAGGAGATCTCAGGACTTCCACCCGATAGAGTAATTGAGTTCTCCATTGATATCATTCCGGGCACAGTCCCAATATCTAAAGCCCCATACAGAATGGCGCCCACTGAGTTAGAAGTTCTAAAGAAGCAGTTACAAGAATATTCTGACAAGGGATTGATTAGACCAAGTACTTCACCATGGGGAGCTCCGGTGCTACTGGCCAACAAGCAAGATGGTGGTAAGCGGTTGTGTATAGACTACAGAGAATTAAACAAGGTTACCATCAAGAATAAATATCCCTTACCAAGAATTGATGACCTTTTTGATCAACTTCATGGGGCCCGGGTGTTTTCAAAGTTGGATCTACAATCGGGTTATCACCAGCTGAAAGTGAAGAAAGAAGATATTCCGAAGACAGCATTCCGAACTCGCTATGGTCATTACGAATTTCTAGTCATGCCCTTCGGAGTAACCAATGCCCCAGCTGTCTTTATGGATTTGATGAACCGAGTTTTCTCGCCATATTTGGACCAGTTTGTCGTGGTGTTCATCGATGATATCTTGATATATTCAAAAAACGACAGAGAACATGCAGAACACTTGAGAATAGTGCTACAGACTCTCCGGCAGGAACAACTTTATGCAAAGCAAAGCAAGTGTGAGTTCTGGTTAGACCGTATAGCTTTCTTGGGTCATGTAGTTTCAGAAGAAGGAATTTCAGTCGACCCTAATAAGATCCAGGCAGTAAAAGATTGGCCAATCCCCAGGACAGTAACAGAAATTAAAAGCTTTATTGGATTAGCCGGATATTATAGAAGATTTGTACAAGACTTCTCCAAAATTGCAGCCCCATTAACAAAGCTCACCAGAAAGGGAGAAAGGTACCTATGGTCAGAAGAATGTACTGCAGCATTTGAGCAATTAAAGAAAAGACTAATTTCAGCTCCAATCCTGAAGACTCCCTCGGGAACAGGAGGGATGGTTATATATAGTGATGCATCCGGAAAAGGCCTAGGATGTGTATTAATGCAGCATGGTCATGTCATAGCTTATGCATCTAGGCAATTGAAACCACATGAGAGGAATTACCCAACCCATGACTTAAAACTGGCGGCGGTAATATTTGCATTGAAGATCTGGAGACACTACCTTCTGGGGGACAAAGTATTGATCTATACTGATCATAAGAGCCTTAAGTATATCTTCACACAGAAAGAATTAAACATGAGGCAACGGCGGTGGCTTGAATTGATGGCCGACTATGACATAGACTTACAGTACCACCCTGGTAAGGACAATACGGTCCCAGATGCCTTAAGCAGGAGACCAGAGAATAAAGTGTTATTACAACTGACTCAACAGAAGGAATTGCTTCGGGAAATCATAAAGTTAGACTTGATGCTAATACAAGGAGCTGACGAGTCAGGTCAATTAATGACCTTTCAGATTCAACCAACCCTGATAAGTGAAATTAAGGAAGCTCAAAAGGGAGACCCCAGATTACAGAAATTCAGGGCTCAAGTAGAAGCTGGATTAAGGACTGATATCTGTATTCATTCGGATAATGCACTTTATTTTGGTGACAGAATCTGTGTACCACCAGGGGAAGTCCGGCAGAAAGTTTTGGCAGAGGCACACAGTTCGGCTTATTCCATACACCCAGGAGGAAATAAAATGTATCAAGACTTAAAGCAGAAGTTTTGGTGGAACGCCATGAAGAGGGAGATAGCCCAGTATGTGGCAAAGTGCTTGATTTGTCAGCAAATAAAAATAGAACATCAGAGAACAGCTGGACTTCTACAACCATTACCGATACCCGAATGGAAGTGGGAACATATCACCATGGATTTTGTTACAGCTCTACCCCGCAGTCCTAAGGGTAATAATGCAGTATGGGTAATTGTTGATCGCCTCACCAAAGCAGCTCACTTTCTACCCTTCAGAGTAGGTCAGTCAACAGAAGTTCTTGCAGATAAATATATGAAAGAAATCGTTCGTCTGCATGGAATTCCAGTTAGTATCGTGTCAGATAGAGACACGAGATTCCGATCACATTTCTGGGAAAGTCTCCAAGAAAATTTGGGAACTCGTCTGAAATTCAGTACCTCATATCATCCCCAGACAGATGGACAATCTGAACGAACTATCCAAATCCTTGAAGACATGTTACGAGCCTGCATGATAGAATTTAAAGGGTCATGGGAAGACTATATTCATTTGGTAGAATTCTCTTATAATAACAGCTATCAGGCCAGTATCAAGATGGCACCATTTGAAGCACTATATGGCAGGAAATGCAGGTCGCCAATATGTTGGGATGAAGTCGGCGAAAGAAGACTTATGGGACCAGATGTTCTAGTTCAGACAACAGATAAAGTCCGAATTATCAGAGATCATCTCCGGGCAGCACAGAGCCGACAAAAGAGTTGGGCAGACACTAATAGAAGACCGTTGGAATTCAGAACAGGTGATCATGTATTTTTAAAGATATCACCCACCAAAGGGGTAATCCGGTTCGGTACTCGTGGAAAACTTAGTCCGAGATACATCGGCCCATTCGAAATTTTGGATCGTGTGGGAGATGTGGCTTACCGATTGGCATTGCCACCATCTTTAGAAGGAGTACATAATGTATTCCATGTATCACAGTTGAGGAAGTATGTCAAGGATGAAAATCACATTCTAGATCACTCAGAATTGGAACTACAACCAGATTTATCTTACAGGGAGCAGCCGATGGCCATTCTGGACAGAAGTGTTAAAACATTGAAAAATCGGGCAAAACCATTGGTACTAGTTTCTTGGAATAGGCATGCCCCAGGAGAAGCTACGTGGGAACGAGAGGATATTATTCGTGAACGATACCCCCAACTCTTTCCATCTTAGTTGGTAAAATTCCTTACCCCTATTCCTTCCTGCCTTCACATCCCCATTATCGAAATTTCGAGGACGAAATTTTTTGATAAGGTGGATGGATTGTAACACCCCATCCTCGGTATACGTACATAGTTATGTATCCTGATTTTTGGAGCGTATTATTTTATTATTTTATTTTATTTTCTGTTATTTAAATTCTTACTCATATAGCAGTACTGCATGATTTGACCTTTTCAGTATTCAGATTTGACCAATTTCAGTTTCAAATATTTTTTTTATATCCTAGATTTTTCATGATTTTCTAGAATTTTTCAGAATTTAATTGCAAATCTTCAAAACCGGTGTCGACCAGTGTCGCTGACCGACTTTCGGATTTTTAATTTACAAATGGAGTTGAAAATATTAAAACGGCTTTCACAGTATTTCTTAAAATCATGTTTTCTATCTAAATGAATTTTTTAGAATTTTTAGAATTTATCAAAATTTCACTGGATTTGGTGTCGGCCAGTATCACTGGTTGATTCCAGGAATTTTAATTCACAATTGGGATTAAATTTCTGGATTCCGCTTTCACATTCTTTCTTAAAATTATATTTTCTTCCTTCAGGCATTTTCTGGGATTTTTTAGATTTTATCAAAAATCCGGCCTACCCGGTGTAGACACCGTTCACCGTGGATTCCAGGATTTTTATCTTGAAAACGAAATTGAATTTCTAAAAGCCGATTTCACTAAAAATCTTAAAATAATATTTATTATTTTTGAGAATTTTTGGGAGACTTTTTGAGATACTTCATTTTTTGGGCTTTTCTTGAGTTTTCAGTGTTTTCCCAGATACCGAAATTATGTCCGTATATTTTATTATTTTCTCTCTCCTTGCCTAACGCGAGATCCTCCAACTCTGAACTCAGTAATTAATGCGGAGACTCTCTCCATTCCGCATTTAATGTCGTGTCCTTCAAAAGAAATCAAATCAGATCAAGACACCCATGCTTTTTCGTCTTATTCTACCAACGCAACCTCGTATTTCTTGAACGCAAAGTTTTCTACTGCGTCCAGCAATTGCTAGACGCAGGTTTGCAATGAGACGCAGCCTTTATGAGGAGACGCAACTTTGAATGAAGGCTTGTTTCATTCAATAGAATATTATATAATTTCTCTCTCTTATATATATAACCACCCCCCCTTTATATCTTCTCCTCTCCTTTTCATTTCTTCCTTCCTCCTCCAACAGCAAACGCACCACCCAAAAAAAACAGCAGCCAAGGCCTTCTTGGCCGGCCATTTTCACCCATCCTCACCACCATTCCCTCCACCATTCTTCTCCTCCATCTCCTCCTCCAATCTAACAACAACAACAACCATAATATCACCTCCATCACCATCTTCTTCCTCTTCTTTTCCACCACAACAACCCATTACCTCTAAAACTTCACCACCGTCTCCACCACCACCCACACCACCATTTTCACCACCAACTGTACCATCTTCTTCTCCTCGCCATTCTCTTTCCAACGGACTATAGGATCGTCCTCCGAAACACCGTTTGCAAAACTCCGAAAATTCCATTTGAACTAGACTTGCACCACCATCAACCTCCTCTTTTGGGACTTTGCCACCCAACTCCGGCCAACTCCGGTCGCCGCCGGCGAACACCGGCCAAGACACGATCGTCATACCTCCCCCTTCTCTTCTTTCTTTCTCTCTTTCTTTCCCTTGCAAATCTTTCATTCCTTCCTCCTTTCTTTTTTCTTCTTCCACTTTCTTTTCCTTTCTTTTCTTTTCTAAAAACCTGCGTTTTCCCCCTCTCCCTTTCCTGCGTTTCCTTCTCTCTCTTTCCTGCGTCTCTCACTTTCACTGTCACTCACCTTCTCTTGTTAATCACTAGACGCGGATTTTACTCCTTGCGTCTGATTAACTGTTCAACGCAATCCTCGCGTTCTTTTATCAAAGCGACCCGGAGTTTACGCTCGCGTCTACGATCTCTTCGTGTCCTTGCTGAAACGCGGGTCTCGAACCCTGCGTTTGTGACATCTTCGCAACGCGACTCTCGCGTCTGCGTTTTCCTGTATTATAAAACGCGGGTCTCAGACCCCGCGTTTGTAGCATCAACGCGGCGCTATCCCCGCGTCCACGACCCCTGTGTCTTCATTCTCACTTTTCTGATTCATCCTTCTCCTTCTCTCTTTTTATATATATATAATATTGGTTACTTGGACTCCGGAGCTTGGAATTTCCCGGTGTATTTCTTAAAGCTTTAGGCGAGTGTTCTCGCCATCCTTCAGATTTTCATGCCTTGCCATGATTGACTAATAGTACATTATTTTCCCGGCACATTTGCATGCATCATGCTACAACTTGATACTTGCCCCGCAATAACATATTGATACCTGATTTTAGATTATCATATTTACGGGAATCTTGTACTCGCTATCCTGTATTACATACAGTGACTTGAAATGACAATACTCATGACTCTTTAACTTCTGATCTTGCCAGGCACTTGCTTTCCCGTAAATTGATAATTAAATAATAAATCATAAAAAGGAATAACTTGCATCGGGTCGGGGGAAACTTGCGGCTATCAATATATGTTCGTGTTTACAGTGGCACTAGGCATGTTGTGCAACTAAAATTTCCAGTCTGACCTGTGGGCCTCCAGGCGACTGAGGGGAGTGCTGGCTCCCTCCTTCTTGGTACCATCTTGATAAGGGCATTCTATAAGACCCTCCTGTAGGCCTTGCGGCCGGTTCCATGCACCAGCAATGGAACGTCCTGGACCGTGGTCCCGGGCATGTACGGGACCCACTGTAAACATTGTTCGTTGATACCCCCGTTGGTTTCCAATAACAGCCTCGATTTACTCATATGTGGATGTATGTGTACTGGGACGCTATTACACATACCTAGACATACGGGTAGAACGAGTAATAAATATAAATATTGAAAATGGCAGTAATAGATTTATTCAGGCCTTATCACTTTCATTTTATGCCTCCATTTTATTGCTTACTGTACATGTACTCTTGACACAGTTCTTGATGCTTAATATTGTTTTGATCATATCAACACATGCATGTACTTATCTTTACATGACAGTTGGCTTTCACCTACATATTCGTTAGGGAGTTTCTGACTCCCCTGAACTTGCATGTTCAGGTTCTGAAGCTTGGATTGAAGAGGAGCCCTCCACTGAAGACCAAGCCTATCTCTCGGAGCAGGCTGACTTGTCCTAGCTCCTTCTGTTCCTGATCCTTCCTGCTAGCTCGGGTATCTTCTTCTCCAGCCCGTGAGCACCTTTTGCTGTACAAATTGTAATTTCACTTTTGTACTTGGTTGTGATATAATGTACATGTACCAATATATCACGCTCTGTGATAACTTTGTAATCCTTATGTTGGAATGTATATTGCCACGTGTTTCCGTACTCTGATTCTTGTCTGTACTGATGCTTAGCATATATACGTGAGGGTATTTCTGACCTGCGTATATACGTCGCAGTAACGTCTCCGTACCCGCCGGATCGGGGCGTTACACAAACAAGTGTCTTATTCTTGTTTGCATTGAAGACCAAAATATTAATTGAAAGATAAGAGTGGCTCGTATAAATTAAATTTATGATATGCTCCAAACAGAAAAAGAAGATACCTTTGGCAAGATGAGGGCCACAACCTAGTCACAGTATAAGTAATACAAATTTATGAAAAGTTGATTAACATACAAACACTTCCTGATGGGGGCATCACACCGGTTCCTTTACGCACATATCAGCGTCATTGCCTTCGTGTCACATCGGCATCACTTTGACCCTAGTTTTGAGCCCTAACTGCTTATGATTAGTTTACTTTATTGGAGGATCGTGTAGTCCATATTTTACCTTGTTCATTGCTTTTCGTTTGAGTCCAATCGTATTTCGTTTGAGTCAGTTTGAGGAATCCTGATTAGGCCTAGTTAGTCAAGTCTTCTTTTATCTTGTAGTGATTCATCGAGTCCAGCATGTTTAGTATCACATTGGTTACGGTGGAGAAACTCTTCTTTGTAAGAGTCTATTTAAGAGACTCGGTTTGATGAATGAAGTAATGAATATTTAGATATAAACTTTGCTTTGTATTTTGATTTGATCTATTTGATTGAGTCAGCTGGTGGTGAAGCCAAGATCTATGTTGTGACCTGTGACCATATCCAAAACCCTAATTTGATTCTTAATTCCACATCAATTTGATATCAGAGCCGAAATTCATGTTCCCATCCACAAATTTCCAAAGCCTTTTAAAAATGAGAATCAGATCTAGTATTGTTCATCATCTCCTCCGCAACAGCCTTCTCCTCCGCAACAGCCTAGCAAGGAAACCCAACTAAGGTTTCCCTCCCCCCATCACCCATGTTCACCGCCACACCTCCATGACCGCACCAGAAGTCAGAATTCTCCGCCGACGCTTCTCTCATCATCGAAGTTCAGATCCAGGCACTCCCACCTTCGTTTCCTCCAGAGCGATCAGATCCCAAGGATGATGACGCCCAGATCTGCCCTACGATTGTCTGCAACCGCAAGCGCCTCCAAGCCCTCGTTGTCGATCCGTTCTCGCGACAACAACCGATGATTCCTCAGTTCATCAACCACATTCATTTTCAACTTCCAGAACAAGGACTCTGTCCTCGCCATCTGCCATCGATGATGACTTCAAAGCTCGACAGCATCACCCCCTGTTTTCCATTGATTTGCAAATGGGAAAAACTTTACAATAAAAGAGTTGAGGAGCTAAATTACAAGTATTCTTAAAAAGATTACAAGTAGATCTCCTCAGAGATTCTGGAGAAGTGTGCCGATAGGAGTCTAGTCAGCGCGCGACCACTTTGTCCCTTTAACGATGCGAGCGATGAGATTCCCTTCTCGCCTGGTTCGGGGAATCAGAGAACAGAAGGTTGGTAGAACCTTCTTATTACTTCTCAAAACCACCTTCACTTAGGAATTCCTTCTCGCCTGGTTCCGGAGATTCCTTGAGAAGAAAGTATTAGGGTATCAGCACCCTGAATAGAGAAGCAATTCTCTAAAAGTCTCTGAATTCTTGTGCGCGCGGTGCGTCGTGAAGAAGTCTCTGCTTGTGGAGTCCTCTCTCTCTTTGCCGGGGGTCTCTTGCGCATGTCCCTTCGTCCCCCCTCCTTGTGCCCCTGGTGGGCTATTTATAAGGAGAGCAAGAGTATAATTGTCCCTTGAAAGTATAGAAACAGATTGAATCAAATCTGTTTAAATCTGGAAAGTAGCCTTACTGTGAGGCTAGGATCAGCTTCTGCAAAGCTAGAAGTAGCAGGTCGGTTGATCCTCTTAATCTGTTTTGATCCTTTTCATATAATTGGAAGATTTCCCTTGATCCTCTTACTCGTTTTAGAAGAGTCAAGAATTTATGGCAATCAACTGCCAAATTTGATCTTAGATTTGATCTTAATTGGATTTGATCTTGATCCTGAATAGATTTGATCTCATCTGAAAATTTGATTGGTCAAAGGTTGACCATAGCAGACCCGCAGCGGTGCTGCCCGCATCGAGCTCGCAGCGGAGCTGGAAGGACCATATGGCGAAGTCAGAAGATAGCTCTTCAGCGGAGCTAGATGTCGTCTGTGGCGAAGCTACCGCATACCCTTTTTGTGCAGTTGCGTGTAGCTTCAGGCGGAGCTAACTCTCTCTGCGGAGTTGCACTTCAGCAGTTCAAGCGAAGCTATGAATTAGCTTCCTGACGGAACTGTGAATGGCTTCACGGCGAAGTTGGATGATCTTAGCCTCTCAGGCGAGGCTATCCCTTCGGGCTCATGTGATGCTAAGTGCTAGCATCTTAGACCTGCTGAGGTCTGTTTAGAGACAATCCGGGCTCACTGTCTGCTTGCTGGATCAGTGGAGTCCAAGTTGCTTCCTTGTCCCTCGGAGATGGGTGAAAACTGGTCGTCAGCTTGTCTGTCACTCGTCTTTTGTAAATGTCAACAAGTTTAGACATTGTTCAGGCTAGTAAGAATCTTGTCTTTTTTAAGTGTCAACACCCCCGTGCCTTCGCTGACGCAATCCAGATCTCACTCTGGCCGCCTCTTTAACACTGTCATATCATTTCTTCTGCTCCCGCCTCCGGCCATCGCGTTCTTTGTGCCAGAGATTCTCGACGGAGTTCTCTGGCCTATTTCGCCATCATCAGATCCGCCGTCGTTCGCCGCCATCACAAACTTGCAAGCCCTAGGTGCAATCAGGTGAAGAAAAGGAAAGAGGAGGTAATTGGGTTGTGGGTCGGGAAACCTCAAACTCTTCAATTTAACCTACCTCTAACGGGTTTAATTGGAAACTCGTTTCAATTTGGGTCAACCTGAACCCAACTCCATCTCAAGCCTGACCAGACCCGACTTCAACTCAGTCCAACTGAGTCAACAAAGTGGTTCAATAAGACCGAGTCTAGGCTACTGAGCCAAAGCCAACTCGGTCAACCTCACTGAGCCAACTCAGTGAACAGCAGAAACACAGTAGCATTCTGGAGGCCAATTTCCGCCTGATTCGCATCCGATTCCCGGCGTTCTCGAGACAGTTGGTTCACAGCTCCTAGCACTACTATCTAGAAGTGTGGTGGGTGAATTCTTCTCCTCAGTGCAGGTAATATTGAAATAATTCCTAACTCACTCAGTTCTATTACTTTTTCAATAGTAATAGATATCCATTGCACCAATTCGATTCATCGTTTGTGCTATCGACTTGTCGTTGTTCACTAAATAAACTGAGTGAGTGAATCTGTTGGTTTTATTTGCTACATCTAAATATTAAACTAGAACTATTTCTGACTCTAGGCAAGAATTAATTCATTTTGGAAATTAAAACGGTCAACATTACACACTTTTTCTATTATCTGATCGCCTTAATTAAAATTTTGTTGCCTAGATGGAAACTAGTGGGATATTTACTGCGTACTACAGCTGAATTACTTGTTGATTTCTATTTGAGCATTTTGCATTAGGTTTTATTTTAGTTGCTCTTTCATTTGAGCATTTTGCATTAGGATTCATCTAGTTGGCCAACTGCATTGTGTCTTAGATTTTTGCATCCACGTAGCCCTATTGCATGACCACCCGTAGCGGAACACAGTACCACCCCTGAGACCCAACTTCTGAAATGGATCCCACACTAGCCCATATCACCAAGCACCGAGAAAATTTAACCACTCAAATGGACAACGTTGAGCAAGAATTGAGAAACACTAGGAAACAAGAGACTACCGATAATGTTAGTGATAATGGAACTTGTGTTGGACCTTGCCACCCTAGGAATAATGACCAAAATGATTGTGCAAGAGCGAACTTTAAGAACATAAAACTTGAAGCTCTACTTTTGATGGTCAGTTGGATCCTCAAATCTTCCTCGATTGGATTTCCGACATGGATCATTACTTTGACTGGTATGATATGTCCAACGAGAGAAGGATTCAATTTGCCAAGATGAAATTAGTGGGTCAGGCTAGGCAATACTGGACGAATGTCGAGAAACTGATGAGACTTAGACATCAGAAAGCTATTCAAACTTGGGACAATATGAAGCTGAAACTCCAAGAGAAATATTTGTCTGTGTCATAAAAACGTCTACTTGACCAATGGCAGTGTTTGACTCAAGGCAGCCGACCAGTATCGGAGTACATCAAAAAGTTTGATCAATTCTTGGTAAGATATGGTAAGGATGAGTCTGATGTCATAGTCTTGTCTAGATTTCATTCAAAACTTAAAGATGAGCTTAAGCGTGAGCTAATCATTAGATATGTTTTTACCCTAGAGCAAGCTATTCAAATTGTTCAGGACTTAGATTAATCTCAAGCTTTTTCATTTCCTAGACACACAGACTATAGGGACAACCCCAACAAGACTACCGCTAAGTTTCAATCCAATTCGTCCCAATCACAGTCTCGATTTGGACCTAGCAGCTCCACTCCAAGGCGTGAAGACAAAGGCAAGAGAATCGCAGGTGAGTTTTCTAGATCTATTCAACAGACTCAATGCTTCAAGTGACGAGGGGTTTGGTCACGTTTCAACACAATGTCCGAGTAAGTCAAGGACGTTGATTATTGAAACTCAATCGAACAGTTATCAGGATGATTTAGACGAAATCGTCCATAATCCTAAAGGAGATGCTTGGGAAGATTTTGATGTTGATCGAACCGCCTCCTTGGGATGTGGTTTGAGCATGCGCCCACCATCCATTGACGATGTAGACAAGATTATCCGCCACCTAAATGTAGTGAGATGCGCCCTGGTTCAACCTAAGGAAAGTGACGACTGGCGTAGGACTTCAATTTTTCAAACTTTGCAAAAATTGTCGGGTTATAATTGATAGTGGGAATTGCGTCAACATCGTCGCCTCAGGTATGGTAACTAAACTTAGGCTAAAGATTGTTCCCCACTCTCAACCATACAAAGTGTCTTGGGTAAATTCTGCGTCCATCTATGTGAAGGATAGATGTCTTATCCCGATCCTATTTGTCACATATTCGGACAAAATTTGGTGTGACATAGTCACCATGAACGTGGGCTATATCATTTTAGGACGATCTGGGTTATATGATCGAGATGTCACTATATATGGGCGTCAAAATTCATGCTCATTTGTTTATGAAGGGAATAAGATCAAGCTGACCCCGTTGTGACCAGCAGACCAGGGCCTACACCTGAGACTAAGCAAACTGGGGCATATCTAACAGCAAGAAGTCGCTAACGTTGATCAACCCCAAACTTATTGATAAATAGATCGCCAAGGGGTCCACAGGTGTTCCACTTGTTGCTAGAGAGATCATTGATGACTCTCAGGAGCAGATTTCTCCTGCAGCAACACCTATATTGAAGGAATTTGCTGATGTCTTTCCAGAGGAACTCCCGGATAGTCTACCTCCTATGTGAGACATCCAACACGCTATAGATTTGGTTTCGGGTCTTCCCTCCCCAACTTGTCTCACTATAGAATGAATTTGACGGAACACGCCGAACTCAAAAGGCAAGTTGATGAACTGTTGAGTAAGGGGTTCATTAAGAAAGTCTGTGCGCTGTGCGCTGTGCATGGTTCAAAGACTCGGCCAGTCGGAGACGAGTCAACCGAGTCGTATCCGTCTCGGCCCGCTCCGAGACGAGTCCGAGTCACGAGTCGGTCGACTCAACTCAGAGGAGGCCACTCGGCAGAGAATCAGAGTTGACTTAGTCAACTCGGCATTATGATGATGATTTTGTACCTCATCGCAATTCAATATGGAAATAATTACATTAGCATGTATTTATGAATGTAGTTTGTGAAATTTACTATATTGTGCATATATTTTGATATGTTTCTACCGACGACGCGTGTATTTATGCTTTCGCTTTATGTTTACTATGTTAGGTGATATATTTTGGACATGCGATACATGAATGTGGATGTCTACATTTTTTTTAGATTTGTCGTGATTTTTTCAGAATTTTTTGAGCTTTCTCTGTAGTGTTTTGCGTGTATCGCCCGATACCGATCCGAGTCGCCGAGACCGATCCGTCTCAGTGCCCGCCGAGTCGGCGGTCGAGACCGCGACTGTGAACCATGGCGCTGTGCTGCCATTGCTAACCCCTTAGAAGGACGGTTCGTGAAAAATATGCGTGGATAGTCATGCCATCAACAAGATTATTATTAAATATCGGTTCCCCATCCCCAGACTGGAAGACATATTGCACATGATGTCTGGAGCCATCATCTACTAAAAAATCGACTTAAAAAGTGGCTACCATCAAATTCGGATTCATCCAGGCGATGAGTGGAACATCGCTTTTAAGACCAAAGACGGTCTATATGAGTGGATGATCATGCCTTTGACTTGATAAATGCTCCCAGCACTTTCATGCAAGTAATGACCCAAGTATTACAACCCTTTATGGGTAAATTCTTGATTGTCTACTTTGATGATATTTTGATTTACAGTAAGACGTTGGAGCATCTTGTGGGACATCTCAAGCAAGTTTGTCACACAAAGAGAAACTATACACAAACCCTAAGAACTGTGTGTTCATGACTGATAGGGTTATATTCTTAGGATTTGTTGTATCAGCTCAAGGAGTTTCAGCTGATTCTCAAAAAATCCAGGCGATTGTAGAATGGTCGGAGCCCCAAAGTATTCAAGAAGTTTTCATGGGCTGACGACATTCTACAGGCGATTCATAAAGAGATCCAGCACTATCATGACCCCAATTACGGATTGCCTGAAGAAAGAAGAGTTCCAGTAGTCCATAACCACTGCTAAGGCATTCAAGGAAATCAAACAATAAATGATCGAAGCACCTGTCATGAAACTTCCTGATTTCTCCAAAGTGTTCAAAGTTATGTGTGACGCTTCAGGCATTAGCATAGGCGGAGTACTCAGTCAATGAAAGCACCCACTCGCCTTCTTCAGTGAAATTGAGCGGAGCAAAACTGAATTACTCCAACTACGATAAAGAATTCTATGTGGTTGTACAATCATTATGTCATTGACGACATTACCTCTTACCGCAAGAATTTGTTTTTAGTCGGACCACGAGGCCTTACAGTATCTTAATTCGCAAAAGAAGCTCAGTGCTAGACACGGTAGGTGGATTGAATTTATGCAAGACTACACTTATACCTTGAAGTACACATCTGAATTTGAGAATAAGGTAGCGGATGCGTTCAGTCATCGTGTCTGTGTGCTTAAGCAACTGAACACTGAGGTAGTAGGTTTCGAGCTAATCAAGGAGTACGCGTCATGCCCTGATTTTGGAGAGATTTTCGGTGCTTTAAAGGAAGGAATGATACCGAAAATAGACGGTTTCCTACTTCAGGATGACTATCTATTTTAGTTTCGCGTGTTATGCATTCCTCGTACGTCACTACGAGACTATCTTGTTTGGGAATTGCATGATGGGGTCTTATTGGTCACTTCGGACGAGAGAAGACCATAGATGCGATAGAAAGTTTATTTCACTGGTCAAGCCTAAAAAGAGATGTTGCGAGGCTGATGGGGCAATGTCATACCTGCTAATTGGCCAAGCAGTGAAAGCAGAACATTGACTTGTATATGCCTCTACCCATACCAGATCGCCCTTGGCAAGACGTGAGTATGGATTTCATACTTGGACTTTCAAAGACTAACAGGAAGCATGATTCCATATTTGTGGTTTGGACTGTTTTTCAAAGATGATCACTTCTTACCATGCAATAAGACTTCTGATGCCTCCAAAATTGCTCAGATCTTTGACAGGATAATTAAGCTGCATGGTTTACTCAAAACTATTGTATTCGATACAGATGTTAAGTTCATGAGTTATTTTTAAAAACTGACACAAAATGAGGACTAAGCTCAAATTCTCCACTACTTTTCATCCCCAGACAGCCGATCAAACCGGGGTGGTAACAGGAGCCTAGGAAATCTTTTATGTCTAGTCGGTGAACATTCGCGAAATTGGAATCTCATTTTACTCATTGCAGAATTTACATATAATAGTTCATGTAACAAGTCAATAGGCATGAGTCCATTGAGGTATTGCATGGTTACAAACCTAGGAAGCCTATAAATCTTATTCCAATGACACAACATCATAGAGTGTCCGAATCGGCATCCGCATTTGCATGGCATATACATGATTTACATAAGAAAATCAGTAAGAAAATTCAGGAAAATTAACGCTCAGTATAAATCCTATGCTAATTTGCACCGTAGGCACCTTGAAATTAATGAGGGTAATTATGTAATGATTCGAATTCGTCCGGAGTGGTTCCCCCTGGAGCTGTTAAGAAATTAACTGCTCGTAGTGCTGACCCTTTTAAAATCCTTAAGAAAATTAACTCAAATACCTATGTAATTGATTTACCTCCGGACTTGGGGATTAGTTCGACATTTAATATATCAGATTTAGTAGCTTATAGAAGTCCCCATTTTAACCTTGATATCCACTTGTGGATCTTAATGAGCCTACCCCTGAGCCTTTATTTGAGGGACCCCACTTCCCCTACTACCAACATCAAATGACTCATTTACAACAGAGCAAATTGATAACATAAAAAATGATCAGATCATCTCTACCAGGGATATTGGTTGCAGACGATATTTAGTACGTTGGAAAGGTCGTCCAGAATCTGATGATAAATGAATTACTCGAGAAGACCTGCAGCGATTAGCTCCGGACTTGTTGGAGTTCTATGAGTCATTTGGAGCCGTACTCGACAGAATCGAGTTCTTTTCACTCTGAGAGCACCGATGGGGGTATCACACCGGTTCCTCTATGCACATATCAGCGTCATCGTCGTGTCACATCGACACCACTTTGGCTCTGATTTTGAGCTCTAACTGCTTATGAATCAGTTTACTTCATTGGAGGATCGTGTAGTCCATATTTTACCTTGTTCGTTGCTTTTCGTTTGAGTCCAATTGAATTTCATTTGAGTCAATTTGAGAAGTCCTGATTAGGCCTAGTTGGTCGAGTCTTCTTTTATTTTGTCGTGCTTTCTTGAGTTCAGCATGTTTAATACCACATCGGTTATGTGGAGAAACTCTTTTTTGTAAAAGTCTATTTAATAGACTCAGATTGATGAATAAAGTAATGAATATTTTGATATAAATTTGCTTTGTGTTTTGATTTGATCTATTTGATTCAGTCAACTGGTGGTGAGGCCAAGATTTAGGTTGCGACCTGTGATCATATTCAAAACCCTAATTTGGTTCTTGATTCCACATCACTTACTTTTGGTTTAAAAATAGCAATTTAAACAAAAATTCGTGATATTCAAAAAAAATTGAAAAAAAGGCTTTTTCGGCCTGCCTTAGCTGGTTCTATGTCCTGCTTTTTCCCAGATTTCTCATATTGGCGTCAGGTAATGTCATGTCAATGTTCGTGTGCCCATGTTCATAATCAATAAATAAATAGAGGCACCATTGCACACTAGGTCACTGTATAGAAGTGCAACCACTCAATGTCTTATCAAGACTGTAAACATGGTTTTCAATCAATGTGTTATAAAAGACAAACAAGGCTTTATGGAAAATCCTATCTTCTTTGCATATCAACGAAATCCAAGTGACAATATGGACAAGATGCAAATCTCTTCCAAACTTCCGCTTAGAGTTGAAGGCAAGAGAATTCACACGCTTAAACTGAAAGTTATAGGACTTGCTACTATCAAAAAATTGCTAAGTCGATTGTACCTATGTTATAACAATATTCCCAACATAATGTGTATTAATGATTTCGGAAGGCAGCCAAAAAACAAAACATTCCCAATATGTTATATATGTTATAGGACTCGAATATAACTCGACCCGACCCGATTGCCACCCCAACTGACATTCTCTCAAGTTGGAGCATACACATCATACATGCCCAGCTTGTCACAAATAAAATCAACTCGTGTTTTCTCAAGAAATTTTGTAAATAGAACTACCAACTGATGACCGGGTGAAGTATATCGAGCTTGAACAATTTTCTATTCTATCTTCTGGCATGCCAAATGACAATCCACTTCAATATGTTTTGTGCGCTCGTGAAACACTGGATTTTCAGCTATGTGAACAACTGCCTGATTATCACAGTATAACCTCACAGGACACTCTGGAGTAAAATCAAGCTCAGTCAAAAAGTTTCTAACCCAAACTAATTCACAAATTACATTTGTCATCGCGCGATACTCTAATTTCCCACTAGATCGTGATACCACACTCTGCTTCTTACTTTTCTATGGCATAAGAAATTATTCCAAGAAAAACACAAAAGCATGTAGTAAATTTCCTATCAATGGATAATCATGCCCAATCAGCATCTGAGAAATTAGCAACTCTGATGTGTCCACAATTTGAATATATAAGCCTTTTATCAAGAGCCTTTTTTAAGTACCTGAGAATCCGTACTACTGCATCCAAATGAGTTATTCTTGGTGATGAGAGACTTACAATACTCACAATAAATGCAATATCAAATCTAGTTACTGTTAGGTAGTTCAGCTTACCCACTAACCAACGTACCTACCAAGATCATCTAAAATCTCCCCATGATCTAGTAATCGCTTGACATTAGCTTTTGCATCAGCAGCTCTGCACCTCAACATACCTACCTCAGAGTGCATATCAAGCACATAGTTCCTCTGTGAAAGTATAATTCCTCTACTGGACCTAGTTACTTCAATGTCTACTACGAAGTACTGCAAAAATTCAAGATTTTTTGTCTGAAAATGCTTCTGCAAGCAGCACTTCAGATCTATAATCCAATGCGCATCATCACTAGTGATAATGATATCATTCACATACACTGGAAGAAGTAACATCTTCCCTTAATGTTGTCGCCGAAACACATAGTGATCCTTCTGAGAATGAGAAAGACCAAAAACCCTAACAGAGGCAAATCGTCCAAACCAAGCCCTCAGTGACTGCTTCAATTTATAAAAAGACTTCTTAAACCTATACATCTTCCCTAACTTCCTTTGAGCAACAAATTCATGTGGTTGCTTTATGTAAACCTTCTCGTCAAGAACACCATTAAGAAAATATTTTTGACATCTAATCAATAGAGGGGCCAGTGATAAGTGATAGCCAAAGAGAAAAGAATTCGCACAGATGTAAGCTTTGCAACTGGCGAGAAGGTGTCCTAATAATCTATGACATACACCTGAGAATAACCTTTGACAACCAGACAGGCCTTCAATCGAGTCAAAGACCCTCAGGATTTAGCTTCATACCGTACACCCCGACATCCCACTACCTTCTTACCTGGTGAAAAATAGCAAGATCCCAGTGTTCTAGAACAAACATTTTTTCCTTCATGGCATCCTTCCAACCTTAAATAGATAGGGTTTCTGATACAGACTTGAGAACAGAATATGAGTCCAAAGAAGATATAAAAGCATGAAAAGAAGGATAAAAGTATGAATAAGATACAAAACGAGAGATAGATTGACATATGCAAATGTGTTTTTACCCCTACAAAGGGCAATAAGATCATCATCAGAAACACTATCAGACTTAGTAGTATCATTAAAGAGTTATGTAGATTTATTCTCACCTGTTTATGTTTCAAAAATTGGAATAACAGAAGATGTTGGCACAAGTGCAGTAGAAGTATGTCTTATGAAAACTCTTGTCGAATCTCCAAATCGGTTAGGGGTTTTGGTTCTCCATGTACATGTGACAATGTATCCACATCTATATCAACTGATGATAAAATATGCACGACTGTTGAATCTTGAGCGAGTTAAAACATGGTCACTCTCAGACTCTAAGGAAGAAGACTCACTAACAAACGATTTAGACTCAAAAAATGTGACATCGTCTCAAATAAGAAAATGATACAGTGAAAGTAATAATAGCGATCCCTTTTTGTGCCCGAAAATACACAAGAAAAATACATTTCAGAGCACGAGCAATTTAGTTTATGAGAATCATTGTTCTGAACAAAACAAACACCTAAAAAACTTTGGTAGCATGGAAAAGAACTCATTTTAAGAACATAAAATCGAACACGGGATTTAATTTTCCAAAACAGAAGAAATCTGATTAATTAAATAACATGTTGTAAGAATTGTATCACGCCAAAAATATTTAGAAAATTTCATATAAATAGGCAATGTGCGAGCAGTTTCAAGCAAATGATGATTTTTACGTTCAACGATACCATTTTGTTGAAGAGTGTGTACATGAAGATTGATGAATAATGTCACGCTCAGTTACATAATTTATGAAAGATAGTTATATAATTTATGAAAGATGAACTAAAATACTCGTAGCATTATCAGATCTTAAGATTTTCACATAAGTTTAAATTAGGTTTTAATCTGAGAACAAAAATTTTTAAAAAATAGAAAATACCTAAAAATGAGATTTCATGAGATAAAGATAAATAACACGCGAGTGATCATCCACATAAGTAATGAAATACTGAAAATCAAGTTTGAATTTTATTGAACATAGACCTCATACATATGAATGAACCAAATCAAATGGTGATTAGCCCATTTATTGACTTTATTAGAATAAGACATTAGATAATGCTTTCTTAGTTGATAAGACTCGCATTCTAAAGACTCTGCTTAACTAGACTCAGAAATTAAAACTTTTAAAACTTATAGAGAGGAATGACCTTACCGACAATGATGATCAAAAAAGTGAAATAAAACTGGAGCATGCTACTGATTTAGAGACCAAGTCCAGTGGCTTGGACCAGGTCCAGTAATACAACCTGTTTTTCTCACGCCCAGTGCCAATATTTTCTTCCTTCCAAGTTCTTGAAATTTACAAACCGTAGGATAGAATTTTACTGGATAATTTAACTCTTGTAATCTTACTATAGTAAATTGAAAGAAAAGTTTGGAACATAAAGTTTAGATGATAGAGTTAAAGAAGATGTAGCATTAGCAATTTGTATGCCTTCGACAGAACTATCAGCTAATTTAATAGAGAGAAAAAACACGTAGAAACAACGGAGGACACAATACCTCTGTTCCCAGTAATGTGATCAGAAGGCTCCTGAATCTATAATCCAAATAGAAGATGATATAAGACAACTTGTGGAGTTATTTGTCTGTGGCAGGGTATTTGTGGAGGAAGAAGATGACATCTGGGCAATCTAAAACCGCTAAAATATCTGAAATTGTTGAAATCGCTAACAAGTTGTTCAGAAGATGACATATGGGTGCATGAAATTACTGAAACATCTGAAATTGTTAAAATATTTGAAAATGTCGGTGTGTATACTCCTCTTCTATCATACTCTTGAACTCTTTTTTGAAATTGATCCTCCCTCGAGATCTAAACAAGCCAAAAAAAACTCATGCAAATGATTCTCCCTGAGATCTTAACAAGTCAAAATACCCAAGCAAATGATCCTCCTTCGGTATCTGAACACCCAACAAATAACACAAACAAATGATCCTCACTTGGGATCTAAAACAATTCATATAAAATTACCACTATAAGTATTCAAAAAGGATACGTATTTCAGAAAGAGAATAATCTCCTTTTTCTATTGTTCCTGTTCACGGTGAACAGTACCGCCACAGTACTGTTCTCGTGAAGAGTAAAGTTTTCTTTTTTTACACGAGGAAAATAAATAAGATAAAGAAGAGGGAGAAGATGTAGATGATGATCTTTTGATGGCAAGTGGGGATGATGACGAAAAAGGTAGCAAAGGATCAAGAACCGTAAGGCTCTGATACCATGAGAAGATTTATACTATGAAACTTAGAGAAAGAGAGAGATCTCTCTCCTCTCAATTATATTATATAAATACAAGAAAGTCTAATTTCTACTCTTATTCTTATTCTACTCCTAATACAACTCATATTTCCTAACATGGGTAAACATTGAAAATAAGAAACATAGGCAATCCTACAGCAAACAATTCGAGATACAAAGAGAATATCGATTGGAAAACTGATATTTACCATTAGTATAACTCACGCCAAGGGCAAGAAGCACTTCAAGATTTGTTGGATCAGCTTCTTGGGCACGCATCATGGACGCAATAGCCTGAAACACTTGTACAGTTAAGCATAAATTTAAAGAAATCCATAAATGAGTATTTAAAGTAAAGCATGTGAGGAAGCTTTGATCTCAACTAGGAATGTAAATTGAATTCAGTTAGTATGACATATAGCATAGCATCTCGCTAATAGACATCGGAAAGAACCTACATAAAATTTAAAGAAGCTTAACCTTATATGAGAACTCAACCACAATAAACTCTTTTCATCAAAACCAACACTAAATCCATTTTAGTTATACAAAGAAAATGATGTAGATTTACGTTGCAGATGAGCATATACAAATAATACATAACTTATGAGCATCTTAGGACCATGAGCACACAGTAGCAACAAGCATTTGACCCAATTATTAAGGGTAGCTGAGCAAATTGAGCATGCCTGAACACATATACATAGTAAAAGACCACCTAAGTGCTGTTTTTTTCTCTCTCTTTTCAGAATAACCATCAAAAGAACTTGTCCATCTGCATGGCTTCAGTCTCACCGCTGATCAGACCATTTGGCTAGATATGCATATATCCCAATTATCTCCAAATGAATGCTACAAGTAGTGGTATACTCAGTAAACATTTTTTATCCTGACATTTCTCTGTTGTCAATACTCTACAATTATAACAAGTGCTAGCAGGCTTTCCCCTTGAGTTTCTCAGCACAGCCAGCCAGAGACCGTTGCATGAGTTTTGAGGATAACCTGAAGTAGCTCATCCCAGGGACAAATCCCAAATATTGCATTTGACCCCAATGATGATCTCTTCACAAAAACACCATTTCTAGAAACCCAAGTTCCCACTAGCAGTTTGTACCGACTTCATATTTGATCTCGATTTTCGGGAGTCTGCTCCAAATTTTAAAAGAGCCAATATATACGTATAGGATTCTCTAGCCACTGATAGGGGTACGTAAGTTAGCAAGTCACAACAGAGTAATGAATTACACCTCTAGCCATTTCATGTCTTTATAAGCGTGGACCGTCCTCCCCCTACTGCTATGATAACCTATCAGGTAATCGGATGGTTCTAAGCTTGTGACAGCTTTGATTAAGTTTTGTTCAAGTAGCTTATATTTGGTTTCTTACTTTAGGAGATTTTAGATCTTTGCATCTTTATTTCTCAGTAGTGCGTCTCTTTTGCTGGCAATGCGTTCCTCTAATTGTTAAACTGAATCAATTTTACTCTGAACACTAGCATCACCATTAATTTACTTTGCTATCATAACATTTCCCAGTTCTTTCACAATCTCACAGCCATCCGCATTCACCATGACACCGCTCATGGTCACTGCCCAAGATCGATGAGCAACTTGCTACATGGGTGAAAATTGAAATGGCCCTACACTGTTTGTGCCCATCTCAACAGATGCCACTAGTGCGCTCACGTTCACTGCACAAAATTATAACAGCTTATGAATGAATGGATACAGTAGACGTTTGCCCACCTCATCTTCATTAAAAACTTCTGACATCAGATGAACCACAGAGTTTCTGTAGAATGTCACACTTTGTCCTCGTACATATTCAGCACCTCATAGGTCAAGTTAGCTTTTCAGGACCCATGAGAATCAGTTAGCGCTACCAACATTAAGTTTATTTGTGATTCACTGTAGTAATTAGTGATTAGTGACTGGCATGATTCCAAGCAATAAAGCTAGCTTCAGCATCCAATAAGGCCACTATAAAATGTTCCAAAGATCTCTTTATAACCTTTTGTGTGTTTATTCTTAAATTAAAAACAGAAACCTTTTCTATGAGTTCTCCGCTCCAAGTTTTCCGCTTCTGTGAAGGAAATTGCTCCATCATGATGCATAACCATTATGTTAACTGCAATGAATTTTTGAATCTTGAACAACTCCCCGACAATGATGCATAAGGCCCTTCAATTTCCCCACGTTTATGAAGGGTGGGATAGAAGATAAAAACCTGGTGGAGGAACCATAAAGAGGAGAGCGCCAATATATATGACAATACAACTTCTGTGCAATCCTACAAAAATTACTCCACATTCATATTTTGTTCCAATCACGTGACCACATGAAACCTACCCAAGGATAACATGTTCAGGGACCTGTAAGTTATGTATACCCATTTCCTTTTCTCTTACCAGAGCAATATGCATCCCTTGTAACTTTGCTTAAACTTCTAGTTTAATTGACATGATTTCTCCCTTGTTGTTTGCAAGAACCTCATATATGCAGAGGATCTTGCATTCATAGGTATCAGGAGCCCTAATGAGTTGGACAACTTCCTCATACCTCAATATCTTTAGTGCCACAGCATTATCCTCAGCTATCTTAGTACCACAGCTTCGTTAATCCTGTGTGGGGGGTAAGATGGACAAAGTTATATCTCCTGATCTTATCACACTTTGTTTCAATGTGCATCATCCGCTAAGCTTTTCCATTAAAGATGGAGTTTGCTATAGAGCAAGACTCCACGAAAGATTTGACAAACTTTTATGACCAGTTGTTGACCACCTCATAATCAGTACCAACTTGCTGGCTAAGGACATTATGGAAGAGAGAGAGAGGTTTGCCAAAATTCTAAATGGCCATTTGGCATCCACCACATTCTCCTAAAACTGGGAAAACATCTAGAAAGAAAGGCGAAAGGATGATAAATTTGATATAGGAAAGTGCATTCCACTCCAAGGCACACATAAAGCCAAGAGTCAAACATAATGTCTCCCTATTTCAATGTGTATTGCAATTATCCTTAATTTCTATGACAGTAATACTTGAATATCAAAAAAGAATGTCGAGCTACAAAATATTAATTTATGAGATTGTACATTTGGTAAATCATACAAGACTTAGACCTGCCATCTTTCACCAAATAAAATGAAGTCATAGGCTGATTGGACCACCCAGATATACCATCCTGAGGTAGTGAATCCTCCAGTGATCCTGTCAAATGACATTGTGAAGAGAAATACTCTTTTAACTACTAGAAGGAGCGGGGAGGGGAGATTAAATTGAGGACATAGTTGAAAGTTTACTGGAGGTCACATAAAGGCATAGCAAATTCAAAGAATGATGACAACAGATTTCTATCACAACTTTCTAATAAACAAGATTATCTGAAAACAATGGGAGAAAATTGCCTGAGTTGGTACAGTTCATGATTTACATTTTACACTGATGTGAACATGCATGGAATGCAACATCAAGAAACAAATTGGAAGTTCAAGGATGCCTATGAATGTCGAGAATTACACTTATGTTTGGAAAATATCACTTCCCAATATCTACATATGTATGTGCTTTTGTGGTCTTTCCTTGCGTTTAGTTTCTATGAGGCCACTTGCTATGAACAATTCTAGAAGTACAGAAAGAGCATTTTAGAGAGCCAGTACCGGTATATCATATATTGAAATGGAAGTGCAGTAGAATTAGTGAAAAGCTGAACCTTTAAACCAAGGAAAATAAAGAATGGTCTAAAGTTAACTAAGAGTAACTGCTTAACCTGTTGGTCATCATCATTCTCTGCGTGTGTGATTCCAAGCAATCTCCAGCCTTCAGCATTGTCAGGATTCTTCAAAACTTCAGCTTCTAGAGCAAGAACAGCTTCACTCAAAAGCCCTTTGCGGAAAAGCTCCTGCCCTTCCTTCAGAGGATTAGGATGACCAACATAGGGGTTCATATCAGAGAACACATAAACCCTCTTGAAGCATTAGACAGTTGTTTGGAGACCTTTATTTCATCATCCAGAAACCTATTAATAGCAGGTAGCAAGATTGGTAAATTACAAAAAAAAAAAAAATATTAACAATAAAAGATAAACAAAAATTAAGTGATGCTTGTACAGCCAAAACAATCAGTCTACTGAAATTTAAAAGCAGAGGTTAGAAAAATTAAATGGCTAATTGTCCAAGACAGCTTCAACAAACGAGTGATTACAGAAATGAAGGATAACAAAAGAAGGATGAGAAGAAATATCTAAGTGTGTAACGCATGTGAAATAAAAATTCTAAAAAAGTGAGCATATTATAGTTTCCATGTCAACTAAAACAGTCAGAAACATGTGATCAAAGAACTCAAACAGAAGGCAAGACTATTA
The DNA here is from genome assembly GCA_038442645.1 of Agave tequilana. NCBI lineage: Eukaryota > Viridiplantae > Streptophyta > Magnoliopsida > Asparagales > Asparagaceae > Agave > Agave tequilana. The sequence goes on from JAVJIF010022335.1 coordinate 47,661, forward strand.
ACTTACCTATCGTATGCATCTATCCACTTGTCATCAGAACTTTCCCCAAAACTCCCTGACTAACCTGCTGTCCGAATTCTTCAGCCCAGTCATTATGAAGATTTAATTTGGAGAATTCATTGACCCATTGATCATCGGCTCCAACATGCTGAGTTTTGTAGCAAACTCAGTCACCCACTTATCTGTTCCATGTGAAAGCTGAAATAAAATTTTCAAGGCAATTCATCAGAAAACTAGTGGATGTTTCTAACAATACGAATTTCCTGGTAGTCAAATGACTTCTGAAATACATATCAGATGGAATTTGTATCTAAATAAGTGCAGAAGATGAAAAATGAGAACATATTGTGACTGTAATATCAATCTATGTATCCTTAGACATGAAACAAGATTTTTGATAGTAAAGATGATTGAAGACAGAACTTGCCTCTTCATGCACAAACTGATCAGCCCAAGAGTTAGAGTTGGCATTATATTGTGTTTGATATTCATCGGCCCAATCACCTGAGATAGATCCAACAGCTGGCTTGATTTGATTGTCATCAACTATAAGCTCACCGCGACTCATCTTTGAAACAAACTGAAGAAACTTTGAATTCTGTCCAGAAGCGAATAGCATCAGCTAAAATGTAATAGATAAAGAAAACAGACAGATTTTAACAATCAAAAGAGCCCAGTTCAGTAAGCTAGCATTATTATATGAGTTGGGCATTCACTTCCCAGGAATACAAAACATGACCAAGTATCTCGATTTAAACTGCAAATTACATGAAAGTACTACCATAACAGGGTTATTAGACCTCATCAGCAGATCAAAATCTGTATTATCCCTAGGAAAATGAACTAACCCAGAACCAGCGGGTTGGCCAATTGGTAATACCCTCCCTCTCAAGGGGAAGGTTCCAAGTTTCATCCCCCAGTTGTCAAACTGGGGATTTAATCTGGGTAATTAGTAATGGGTGTATGCGTATAGGTTGGAGAGTGACCTCCATCCTGTTTTTGGAAAAAGAAAAAAGAAAAGAAAAAGGAAATGAACTAACCCAGTGGTCACTCATTTTACTTTGTATATCATTCAGTGCATCACTATACAAATGACAATTGTGGGTATACTTGATACTCGCTGACCCAAAGCATGTTTCATTCCCATTTTTCACAATTTGCTCTTTCTGATGACATGGTCAATATATGTGCATGCATGTTAGAAAGAAAGTGGTTAAGAACATTCGAGGGGACTGGCATATTGAACCATGGTCTTAAATAAATCATTCATGCCTCAAACTTTCACAAGGCCCCTCTCAATCATCCTTACCCTAGTACAATGCACTCCAGTACATTTAACTCTTCTTGTTGTCCAGTGCCAGTCCTGGATAAAGGCGTGTGAACTAACTAAAGCCCCAGCTTAAAAACTTTATAGGCAGATCCCTACGAAATGAATTGTCAAAGAATACACAGTACTGTCTCTCGTTTAACAGAGGACATGATCTTAATACAACTAAATGAAGATTAAAGGATTCATGTATCGAACCCAAAATATGGGATAAACACTTTGTTGTGGGCCTAATATAATGTGCACATTTCTACACATCCATATACATGTATTGATTCAAATATAATGTGCAGTCTTAAGTTCAGTGTTCTAACTTGTTTTATTCATGGACAACAAAAGGGCATGGTTTTCAAGTTAGAGCCCACAAACTCGACATTTCACCCTCATATCGTGCTCTATATATTTCCAAGCAAATAAGTAGTTATTCAACATGCGTGCTTGATTGAAAAGCCAATTTATGTGCAGGTTTGTCGGCTTGTTAGTCTTGTACTAGTACCAGACCTAGAACAGACTGCACTTGACATAAACATGAGAAATATGTTTCAGCATAGACCCTTGAACTTAGAATTGCCTGCCTTGATTTGGGACCCAATCCTGACATACTCACATCAACCCAACAGGTTTTCCTGCTCACCTAGTCTATTGGGGAGGTACCAATAGAGGGTCCACAGGTCAACCGTGTAGCCTGCCACTTGATACTGTGTGCTATTCAATAACTTTACTCCCTAACTTTCTATCTTCATGTCATTTCAATTTTATATGTACTGTAACATAAAACTTGTTGGGGATGATTATGCACAAATACATCTTATTCTTTTTTGCAGAGAGGAACAGACTTAGTAGATGCACTAGATATCACAAATAGATGTACTGAAGTTTCTTCAAAAAGAAAAAGAAAAATCAGAGTGATTGCAGTTCATCAGAACTCATATATCAATGGAATTTGCCATTTTCAAAGTGCACCTTCATCAATGAAACTAATGTTAAAAGTATAGCTGACTGTTCCATCTAAAATAAGCAACCTGATCAGATTTTATAAAAATTGAAGTAAACTCTGTATAATCCTTACAAAGAACCTAATGCTCATTTCATCCTTCTCACAAATCCTAATCTGGGTGTGAGATTGAGAACAAGAGTAGTGAGCATAGCAGCACAGGGGTAGCAGCTGTAACGAGGTGCAAACATGAAGTTCAACATAGTTCAACCCCTTTTTTCTCCCCTCTTAACTCCCTCCGCCCATCCTCTCCTTTTTAAAAACCTAAGATTTATACAGAATGTGTATATTCATTCATTTCAGGATTGAAATTAGAAGTTTTTTTTAAATAAGCTAAAATTCCTACTGCGAGTGTCATTTTTCCAACAATTTTATGGGGCAGGCCAATTTGTCTGGGTGACACCAAATCAGATCCAACAGGAACTGTCCAGGGCGCAATTTATTAAACCATTAAAACCTGGAGACCCTTAAACCTGGAGCTAATTTGGTCAAAGAAAAAAAATTTTGAATTCTTCATTAAGATTATGGACATAGTAAGGTTTCTATAAGCCAAAAGGAGTCAACATTTAATTGATAATATATGGCCTGTTTCGCAATCCTAATGAAAGAAACACTTAGCCCAGTGTACCAAGCCTGCAGGTCTGGTTTGTCCCATACTGCAGCCATTTGTTCGTTTTGAGGTATCATTCTAGTAGACTAGACTGTACGTTATGTTATCGCAAGAAAGACTTTGATATAAGGGAAGGCTGCAAGCCAACCAATCACGTTGTCTTCACCATCATTATAGTTATCTAACTTTTGCCCCCATCAAAAAGGGGTTGCTAGTGGTCACAACTTTAATTATCAAACTGATGCTAACCGTAGTGAGTTGGAGAGAACTCCCTGATCAAGGTAAATATGGGCGAGTGAAGGCCTTCCCACGAAAACCAGAATGAGATGGGGTGGATAGGGATACCTCACTGCTCATGCAATTGACGCCCATTAAAAAAGGAAACATCCATCCACATTTTTCTTAGACATTAAGAGTCTAGCTAACAGAGAGGTGTTGACATCGATTTTGCCAGAAGATTGAGCTCATCTTTGAGCCATCAGGCATGATATCAGTGGAAGAAGCCAACTGAGACCAATTACCAACAATGGAACCCAATCACATGGTTCAAAGACTCGGCCGAGTCGGAGACGAGTCGGCCGAGTCGTATCCGTCTCAGCCCGCTCCGAGACGATTCCGAGTCACGAGTCAGTCGACTCAACTCAGAGGAGACCGACTCGGCCGAGAATCGGAATTGACTCGGTCGACTCGGCATTATGATGATGATTTTGTACATCATCGCAATTCAATGTGGAAATAACTACATTAACATATATTTATGAATGTAGTTTTTTCTATATTGTGCATGTATTTTGATATGTTTTCTACCAACGACGCGTGTATTTATACTTTCGCTTTATGTTTAGTGTGCTAGGTGATATTTTTGGACATGTAATACATGAATGTAGATATCTACATTTTTTTTAGATTTTTCGTGATTTTTTCAAAAAAAATTGAGCTTTCTATGTAGCATTTTGCGCGTATCGTCCGATACCGATCCGAGTCGCCGAGACCGATCCGTCTCAGTGCCGCCGAGTCGGCGGCCGAGACCGCGACTGTGAACCATGCCCAATCAAGATGCTTTCAAGATAGTAGTTCAACTAAGTATAGCAAAAGAGAATATGTAATGTTGAAATATGTTGGTATACATCATTCGATGTTAGTGGGCACAGGGACTTTTCAAGGGTTTGGAGCATCCTAGAGTCAGATTAGCTAAAATTACTGCATTGGTTAGCAAAAAAAATACATCTACTGCACCCTTGAATCAGAACAATTTCCTAAGAATTTTGCAGTGTGTATGTGTATGCATGCGTATAAGCTAATTAGTATGTTGCTCATGGTAAGGCTTGTCATGATTTGATGTATCTAGAGGCAGAATCACCAAAACTGTCCATCAGTGTATCAGAACGATCTCCTCCCTCCCTCTCTCCACTATTGCACGCGTGTGTTGTTGTTTTACATCGCAGTTGTTGTTGCTGTCATTGGTGTTTGTTGTTGTTTCTTAGTGCCCAGTATATGGACCAATAAACATAGCTAGTTGCATTTCCTGACATAAAAATTGTCTTGCAACTCCATGCCTATTCTACAATCGCATTGTATTTCAAAAGAACTTCCCTACTCAACAATCCTGCTTTGGTTCATGAGCATCCTCTTTGGTCCCACCATCATGATGAATGATTGCCCTAGCTGGCGAAACGCTCATTGCTAGGTATTTACTTGGCCATCAACATAGACCATACCCTTGTTTCTTCTCATAGTTTTCCTAAGGATGCATCTCATCCTGCTAATTCCATTATTCTGCCATGCTTGTTTGACACCACATCTGATGGACAATTATGCAACTCACCCATCCAAGCTAACACTGTAGCAACCCACCCTTGGTCACTAAAGTTCTATGCTAGCTGCGAGCTACCCAAGCAACCTTACTTTTTGGGGACAAGAAGCAAAAGAATTAAGATATTACAACAACATCGGTGGAGTTACATGTGAGCTTTTCCCATCAATAAGAGCACAGGGTTTCAATAAAAAAAAATTAACAATATTTATGACTGCCTGTAACAAAACTTATGAATGCCTATATCAACCCCCTAATTGACGTCAATTCTCACACTGAAGAAAGTCATCCTAATTGGCTTGCTGAAGTCCAGAAGAAACTCCCACGCATGCAAGTGAACATTGAAATTTTCACAATAACCTAAGTCAGGGAAGTAACCAGATAAACTAGATATTGACATCTGGCCTAATCAAATTTCTTTGTTAATCTTTATCTTGGGTCCGCAGGGAATGTAAATTGGCTTCCAGACCAGACAGAAGAAACAGATGTGTGCCTGTGGTTGCTAGTTACCATCACTTAGAGGGTATAGGCAACATCAGCAAGACCAGAAAGACAATCTAATTGAGAGTCAAAAGGATCCATAGTACCTGCAGCCTGAAGACTTCATACTCATCAGTTGGAAAGGAGGTTTGATGTACTATGTATTGAACAGACAAAAAACAGTAGAAAATTTTGACTCGGCAAGTGAAACTACCTTGTTGATCATGCAGTTTAAGCCCTTTCAACCAGGAGCACCTCCAAAATACGCACAAGGAAAGAGCGTAGAAGGATCATAAGCCAGATTTGATATGGGGAACTACATTGAACTCGAGGGGATGAAATAAGCCAAAGAGTCAAATACAACAATTCCCAAGTATTATGGCTGTCTTAGATAAATATACATAATTTATAGAAACTAACACGGTTGCTATTTTGGCAGGGTCGTGAGGGACCACAAGATGCATTCCACTACCATTCTCTGGCTATGTTATATAGTTAAAATAATACATTCTATCCTTTTCCTCTTCGTCTATTTCCCATCCTTTTATCCTTGTCTCCATCTTCTTCCTTCTTCTTGCTTGTTGTTGAATTGCTGAGCTGGATCATCCCAGATGCCTTCATAGGTAGCCCAGGCATACATGGCTTTTTAGAGCAATAATTGAATAAGCTTAGGGCCACATACTGAATGGCACAAGGGCAGTTCATTTTAAGAGCCACTTATGCAAAAACAGAGGCAAAAGCTTCCATTGTCTATCCACATGGGTTTAAGCTAGGGGTACCAAGGGATCCGGATATCCGTGGATATATCCAGATCAGATTCAGTCACGGATGCTGAAATCCACATCTCATCTAAAATGGACACGGCTGTAAATATAGCTTTTAAATTTGGTTTAGATACAGATACAGACACGGATACGGTTCTCATTAAAAAAAAATCAGATAAGGATACGGATATTTTAAATATAAAAATATAAATAATAATTTGTTTTTTTTCAATTATCTGTTTTTTTTAATTCCCATCCAGTTGGATTATCATCCCAGCCTAGGGCAGAATCCTCTCCTCCCAACTCCTTTCCTCCGCATATGTGATGCATGGCTGCCAACTACAGATGGAAACAGAGAGTATCAGCACGCTTCACACCTCACCCACCAACCCCGCCGCCGCCGCCCCGAATCCCCTAACCCCCCCCCCCCCCCCCAACACACACACACACTCTTAGCAGGCTGCAACACCCTCTCTGACACCTCTATATCCCTCTCTGTCTTCCTCCTCCTCAGGCCAGCAGCTAGCGGCTGCAGGAGCAAGCGGCAGCAATGGAATAGGTAGGAGATGCTGAATATAGTGGAGTTCTTGAAGGTCAAAGCGATCGGGAAGAGAACATGATGTAAAGTTGTGCAAGTTAAATTTCTTTTTTCTGAATAATGAGCTGCAGATGGACCGAATAATGATTTAACTCAAAGGAAAATGATTTGCAGATTGATTGATTGAGGGATTGCATGCCTGTATCTCTTGACTCTTGACTAGTGTTAGCTACTTTTTAGAGATTGGAGAAACCAGTTACAGTTTGCATAAGAAAAGGTGATTTTGGCAAACCATTATGTTTGCTATTTGATAAATGATATCAGATGTATGTAGTTTACTTTCAGAATTTTGGATTCCCAGTTTCAAGGCTGCTATTAATGTCCTTTAACTAAGCATTCCTGTGTTGCTGAATTGGCTAGCTACATTGTTGATACTTGAATATGTATAGTTGTATACTAACTACTAGTAATTGTTGCTTAATTTGCTGTGGCTTTTTTTAGCTATGTCATTATTGTTTTATGAGGGCAAAAAAAAAGTAGTGTTCAATATGTTGAATCTGGTCATTTACAATATTGGGTCAGTATTCGTGTCCGTATCTATTTTTCTGATATCCGACCCATATACATATCCGACTTTGACAGAAACAGATGTCATTTTTCCTTACTGAATCATATCTGTATCCGCGAATGGAAAGCGGATAAGGATATGGTAAATGTCAAATCCGACCTGTATCTGATATGCTTGCACCCCTAGTTTAAACTGACTAGTGTCTGCTATAATGAAGAAAGCAGATAATGTCATCATGGATTTGGATAGTCCATTTGATTGGCGTGTACACTTTTAAACACCCAGTTTATTTCTAAGACCCATCACATGCACGTGCACGCGGGCGTGAGCGGCGGTCACACACACACACACACACACACACACACACACACACACAGAGAGACAGACCATACATTTGTGTACATATGCAAACGAAGACATGCATGTTAATCATTTTAAGAACGTGTTAATAAGAACTGCAACTTCAAAATAACAAAGCAGATCATAAATGCTCGTATGAAAATGCAAACCCTGGTTCCCGTCACTACTAAATGCAATATCGTGCTTTAACCAGATATCTAATCATATTCTCAAAATATGTATGACGTAATGGCATAAGAACAAAAGGACTAAAAATACTTGGCCTATTGGTTCTTGAAATGACTTCTCGCACAAACATATCTATTAGAACAGACTTAAAAATAAATAGTATGTGACATGGTGTGTATAGTTAGTATTACCAACAAGCCAAGTATTTATATATAAAAATGAACTGCAACTTTGTATGACATGTCGAGAAAATAATGCATAGCCTCTCATGATCTGGACATGCCTCAGTATACCTGAAATTTAGGCTCAGCATTTTGTGCTAATGTATGTGCAAGCATATGAGCCTGCTCAGCTGCTGCTGCATTAGGCCCGGTTATAACTGAATTTCGACCACCTGAAGCAATCTGAAATTGTTCCTAAAAAGAGTAAAACAAATGGCAAGATGAAAAAGTTACCAATGGCACTTTATATCCACTCTCACTACTCCAACAATAAATAGTTTGTTTTTTCTGGATAATCATCTATTAAGTTGTTAAACATGTTAATGAGGAGCATTCATATGTTATAATAAAGATTCTTTCAAGGGGGAAGATGAAAATGAGACAAGTTAGCTAATTTTATATGAATCAGGTAGCAGTTTAAAGCAAAGGAGAAAAGTACGCAATCAACTGATCATTCTTATGGAAAAACTTCAGTTAATGATAGAACTTCAGTTAATGATATTTGTGGTGTTCTATTGCACCATAGAATACCACTTCTTTCCCGTTTAAACACATATTTACATAAGTTTTTGCAACTGAACATGAAGTGGCAAGAATCACAAAATAAGGTAATAGAAGCATGTGATACATCAAATGCATGAATTATAATAACCTTGTATCTAATGATTCTACTATTAAGCAATAAAGCAGTACATTTAATGAGAGAAAAAGAAAACAATTTTTAGATATAACAGGTAATTAGTAAATTAGTGGAGTTTTTGGTTAGAGTCCTAATAGTATTTGGAATCATATAGAGTCCTAGTATTATTATGAATCATAGTACAAGTAAGATTTGCTTTTGTATGGGGTCTGTATAAGGAGATGAAGTTCATGGTTCAATATAACTTTCTTCTACAATACTTTTTTAAGTATCAATAAAGATGTACTCCTTCATAGTTAGTTTAACATGGTACCAAACCCCGATTTAGCCAAATCACCACCAATATTATCACCATCTACACCACCATCTCTTCTACAACTTCTTCCAATACTACTACACTATCATCACTACAATATGGTTATTGCATACTATAACGTTGTCGGTATCATGTTCTCCTTTTTTCCTTGGATTTGATAAGATATGATCCTACATGATCTGGTCTGATCTAGTTTTCAGAAATGTTTTCAGGGAAAAAAAAATGTGATCTTAAATTGGATGTTGGTTCTGCTTCATCCTAAGAGAAAAGTGGAGTTTATGTGAGTAGATCTTATGACAGGATGGAAGTTGTCAGATCCAACAGACAATACGCTGAATTGTCGAGTATTGTAGTTTGACATCTCAAGGTTGAATCAAAGAGATTGTCATTTTAGTTAGTTTGAGATCCAAGAGAGGATCAGAGTGATTCTCATTTGAATTCCGTTTGATTTAGATTCAGTTTGGTTAGTTTGCAACTTATACATTCCTCAAGAAAAAAAGTTTGCAACTTCTATGTGGTTTGGTTTGGTTTGCATTTAAGTAGTTCAGCATATGCATCAACAATAGTGAATCAACCATTCAGCAACTTAGCATCAGTATCAGTGTCAGAAGCTCGGCATTTACTTTCAGAAGTTCAAGAGTTTCTGCATTTGTTTTTCAGTTTTCGTTAAGCAAACTGTCGATGTCATGCCATCATGAGTTGGAGAAGGGATATTAAATATAATAGGTAATTAGTTAATTAGTAGAGTTATTTAGTTATAAAATCCTAATAGTATTTGATTTCTTATAAAGTCCAAGCAGTATTATAAGCATAGTTTAAGTATGATTTAATTTTGTATAGAGTTTAATAAGGATTGCTTATGATTTATTTCTGTATGGCCTCTATATAAGGAGAGGGTTGCTCATGATTTGATTTTGTATAGTGGCTATATAAGGAGAGGATTGCTTATGGTTCAACGTAAGCTTTTTTTAATCTTTTTAAATATCAATAAAAATTCAGTCCATCGTAGTTTAACAACAACAACAAAGCCTCCAGAAACTTCGCGTTCGCTGCATGCATCCTCTTTTCCATTCAGTTTTTTCGAGATAAAAGATAAAAAGAAAGGGGATTAAAATCATGGAAAACACAAGGAGAAAGAACATTCTAACTAAGAGACTATGTTTTGTCTTATCTTACAGTAGAGAGGTCTGGAAAAGAGATTTATAAACACAAAAGCTTATAAGCATATACCCACAGAATAAAAGAAACGAGAAAAAAAAATTGCATAAAAATTGGAAGCTCACTAAGTAAAACCAATCACGTAGTGGAGTTCCAGAATCCAGATATTCTTAAAGCTGTGCTATTATCTATAATTCTGATGCTAATATGTAGAATTTATGTTCTGATCTTCATGGACGTGTTTCTGTAGAACATATCATTTTGAAGTCTACTGGCAGTAAACTACACTCCACACATCACCCAGCAAGATTTCTTACCTGCTCAAATTCAGATGCCCAACCATTAGTGCCATGTAGTAGCTCAAAAGAATTAGCCCAAGCCTCGGGATTATTATTTTCCCTCTGTGCACTAAATTCAGTAACCCATCTATCTGTAGGATGAGGCATCCCAGGTCTCAAAGCACCCTGAGATTCAGTCCAGTATTCTTCCAGCTCTGGAAACTGTCCACGTGGAGGCCCCCTCATCCGCTGATCGCTATCAATATCTAGAGAATGCAGTAATGCATTTACCTAGCACGCATAGATATACATTATATCAGCAGAAAATAATGGCAACAGAAATTAACAAATTCTATCAATTAACATAACCATGAGTGATTCAGAAGTAAAAGGATCATACATATACGTCAATTTTTTATTACGTTGATGCTGTTTGAGCATCTTATATCTTATAGATAAAAGAACATCTGGGTGAAACTTGGAAAATCAACCACATGACCACATTATACACAATGCAACATGTCATTAAAATTGCTTGTCCAAGAACATTCCAAAGCAACAAATCGACTGCCATGAATAATTCCACATATCAATATATTTTACTTTGAGAGGCATGTAAAGTGTATGGGATTAGTGACCAACCTGTGCATTGATGTACTCTTCACTTTTATCAGCCAAAATATGCCGTGCCATGATGCAGCTACGATCACGTATGCATTGTTTGTCACTTTCTGACAAACCAAGAGCTGGCAGTGCTGCTGGATGAAATGGAATACCAGCACGACCACTGTCCATAAAGGAATGCAAGAAACTAGACAAAACTCTCTGTGGTGGTCCTGTAACAAGAAAAGATGGTGAGAATAATGAGCAAAATTGAGAACTCATCATGGAGGATGGTATACCAGGCTCCCGCTTAGAACAAAGCTTCAAATGAGATTCGAACAAATTACACAGATGAATGAAGGGAAATGCTAAACAAAATCAACCATCATATAACACTGTGCAAAATAAGGTGTGTGTGTGTGTGTGTGTAGTTGGACTACAAAATAAACGTTTATTTTTGGGTCCAACTCTAAACAGTTCAAATCTCATGCTCCGGCATCCAAATGCAAGACACACTCCATTGAAGTTGATCTACATTATTTGAAGTCTCTAAAAAATAAAAATCATGTCATTTGAATACTTTTTGCTCATCCATCAACGGACGCAAAATAGACAATCCAAAATAACATTTTACTTAGATCTACGTCTTTAGACATACAAATTCTCGATCCGACCATTTCATTATGATCTAAACACTTATAAACCCTCACAAACCAATTTTTGTTAGATTTCAAATACTATACACCGTTAAACTAAACAACTCACTACTTTCGGCCGTCCGTTTTGCGCCCACTTGATGGATAAGCAAAAAGAATTCAAATGACATGTTTTTTGGTTTCTAGAGACTTCAAATAATGTAGATCAACTCCAATGGAGTGGTTCTTACATTTGAATGTTGGAACATGGAAAACAAACCGTCAAGGGTTTGACCCAAAAAATAAACGGAAATTTTGTAGTCTAACCCATATATATATATATATATATATATATATATATATACATACATATATGTATATATATACATACATATATGTATATATAACATACATATATGTATATATATACATATATGTATGTATATATATACATATATGTATGTATATATATACATATATGTATGTATATATATACATATATGTATGTATATACATACATATATGTATATATACATACATATATGTATATATAACATATATGTATGTATATATATAACAAACACTGATTGGGACCATGGCTTGACACTCACTGTTTATTCAAATATATATATATATATATATATATATATATATATATATATATATATAATATATATATATATATATATATATATATATATATATATAACACTGATTGGGACCATGGCTTGACACTCACTGTTTATTCAAATTTCCGGCTGTATAAGAATATCAACTTTCAGATGAGGAGGAAATAAAAGGGCTAAATCAATAAAGGAAAATCGTTGGTAAAGATACCCTAGGCAGTTCAGTTGATAAGAGCATACACCTGCATCTGAACTGGACTACCCAATTGGAATACAATGCATGATGCACGGCCATGTATATGACACCATACTGGTACGGGGGATATAACAAATCTTAGTGAATAATGTGCTATCAAATTGGACGATTCACACCATCCATTTTGATCTACATGCCATAGATGCTGAACGATTAAAACCCATGCGCTTTGAGAACTTGTATAGGCATCAAGTGGTTGAAAAATGATTGGCTTTTCATTGTATAACTAAAATTACCTTGCAATCCATAACTTAGAAGTTGTCAAAACAGAAGATTGTTTTAGTTTATGATAGTTCAAGGTATGCAGATCATGATGAACAGAACACCCATTGAAATAATTTAGAGGAATCATGAGACCTCTTTAATTACATAGTCAAAAAGCCATCCATTCTGCAGCTCTTGGTGCCTATGTGAGAAGACCTCAAGGCATGATTTTTTATCAATAGATAATCTATGGCTAGATCAAAATGGACAACAAGATTGTCAAATTTGATAGCACATCATACTCTTAGGCTGTGGGCATAACTAAGTATAACTAACTTAGTTATGCCCAGGGACCAGGGAGAATAAAGCCGCTATCTATGTGCACAGAACACTTTGGACTGTGCTCTTCTCATTCAATCCTAAAAGCAGAAATAAATTATGTTTTAACCAACTACTTTCCATTAGGATGTGTTGTTCAAAGCTAACAGTAGAATGGATCGAAAATTAAACAATGGTGGGTCATAGGTGAACCGGTCGTGGAAAACAAGCTACTTTTAGGAATAAATGAGAAATGTATATTAAAGCCCTACATGTATTTTTTGTCTGTGTGTGAAATAAAGAAATCATCACGCGACTTGAAAGAGGCCGTATTATAAGAACGTATCCACAAATCAAATCGAATACTTAACCCTGTTATTCATGGATTAGATTTATAAGTTCTTTTGGTTTTTTAGATCTATACCCCACGAATCTTTCATATTTAAAATTTACCCTCAAACCTTCATATTTAGATCTACACCCCTTAAATCATCTAAAACCAAAAAATGATAAAAAAAAAAACTAAATCAAGAAATCAATTTGGTTACTTATAGGTAATGGATAAACAAGATGCAGGAAAATGAAGTGAAATTAACTGTACTTTTACAGAAAGAATGTTCAAATAACAAGATACTAATGTCAAATCAGAATAATAGTCTGTAAACAGTTAGCTTCTGCATCTACGACCCCAATTTTCAAGCAGAATATTAGCAGTAGGCTGCAGCCACAAAGTAAAGAAGTTAATGGAAGAGTGAAATAACTATATTTTTACTAAAAGAATGGTCAAATAACAAGATACAAATGTCAGACAAGAGTAGTAGTCTGTAAACAGTTAGCTTCTGCATCTAGAATCCCTATTTTTAAGCAAAACATTTGCAGTAGGCTGCAGCCACAAAGTAAAGATGTGTGTGTGCGCGCGCGCGCGCGCACGTGACAAATAAAACTCTACCACAAGATAAAGCTTCTTAACAAGTGAGCCTTTAAGAAAAACTTCTGCTGAAGGGAATAAGAAATGACAGCTAGTCAAAGCACAGGAACAATTTGCCGTTTCCCCCTTGGCCAAACCTCTTTGTCTAAAATTAACACAAACAGGCTAAAAGAACTGAGATGGCAAAAATAAGAACATGGAATAGATACAATATCCTACCATCAAATGTTGGTTGAAGATGAGAACTGGCCCCACTGTTATAAATTTGATCAAATTCTGCAAAGTGGGATTCACTTTCCCTGCCAAGAGCATGGGGAAGAATTGGAGGTCGATGGAGATCATCCCAAGCATCCGCAAGATCCCATGAACTGCAGTGCGAAAACCGTCTACAAATGCAGAGCTCTGTGAAAAAGTTGATCCTGTTAAAAAAATCTCAGTAGATCAAGCAAGATTACAAAGATGTGAATTTACCCGAGCATCAGGTTGTTGATACTGTTGATTGTCATATTCTGACCCAGGAATGGTCGACAGAGGAGCTTCAGCCCTATAGTCTGGAGGAGCAGGCACTGTAACAGTGGCTCCAGGGAGCCCCCTTAATTCCTGTTGACGTATAAAGATTGGTCAAAAGAATTGACAGGAGAAAATCTCTGTTAATGAAAAACGCATGAAGATTATAGAAGCTTTAATGCATCTGTTGATTACAAGAACTACAAATTCTATTGACCACCAACAGCCACATTTAACCACTATCCTTTTCTAGGAAGTGGCCAATTTACTAGGAACTGTTAATGGAAATACACTATCTTACAAA
>JAVJIF010022336.1:0-96232 GCA_038442645.1 Agave tequilana
ATCAGTTTTAAGACGGGATTAGAGTGAGAAACAAGTGCATTATCAGTATCAGCAAAGATGAGTGGATATTCTCTAAGTCAAAACAAGCAAATTAGGCAATCAATAGATCATCAAGAACATAAAGTTAGAGCATGAAATATGAGAGTTAGATTGCTTGTTAGAGAGTTAGAGTTAGAACCATTCATCATAAGTCATCCATAGATCTTACTTGTACAAGGCTCATTGGCATGCTATAAAATCATGTGGGTTATCATTCAAGAAGTTAGGGTTAGTGGCGTAGTTAGTTTAGCCATGCAAGAAGAAAATTAGCTAGACATAAATAAAAAGCATGAAATGAAAAACTTGTTAGAGATGTTAGCCATTGTTAGAGACATGAATCAAAAAGTACAAAGTGGAAGATGCAAGAAAAAGCAATGAGGAAAGTAGTCTTTGTATTGATTTGTCACTGAATCAATTACAATAGCGCACTTTCTTTCCCACTCAATTTGAAAAAAAAAAACCTAGACTAAAATTTGAAATGATGCAAGAGAAAAATAACTAGAGTAGCACAAGCAATGAAAATACTCTGCTCTCTGTTTTCTCTCTCTCGGGTGATTTACAGGGTATTTATAGGCTGCGGTGGCTTGGAGAGCACGAAACGATGGGACATGTGTCCTCGCCGCGTTTCCGCGGCTCAAATACGCGCTGATGCCTTGATCCAATTCCTTGTCTCTCTTATAGAAGGGGGAGCTTCGAGGAATATCCAATTCTTCACGCACTTGGGCTAGCATTGGTCCAGGTTCATCCTCTTATTTTTAGGACTAATCTACCCCTATCTAGAAGGATCTCTCTTGCTCCTCAAGAAAACTCTTTAATAATCCGAAAAATAACTGGAAAATCAGAAATTATATTACAATCTTGCCCTTGACCTTTTAATTATCTGCAAAATACCCAAAAGAGGTTTATTAGTAATAATTTAACATAATTGGTAGAAAATGTGATGATAATGATACAAAAATTGACTACTAATCACACCCCCACACTTATCTCTTTGCTCGTTCTCGAGCAAAATAAAAAAGACAAAAACTAAACTAAGAAACTAAATTAAGAAATTATTACACCACTTTCGCAGGTGATGCGATTGCACTGAGCACGTGCAACAAGCCGTTAAACCTTTAGGTTACCCCTAGAGAAGGAGTTTTGTCTCCTGAGGATTTTCAGTGGATTACACCCACAAAATCCATGAAAAAGGAAAACAAATGTTTGTGATTTTGAAAGAAAGAAAGAAAGTTTACGATCTATTTTTGCAAAAATTTAAGTGATATTATGGTTTAGGTTAACCTAAAAACTATTCCTTCCCTAATTATAATCTCCACTCGAAGCTTTGTCTTCAATTAAGGTTAAGTTTCAAAAGTAGAGTGATCATTGGATTTTGCATCAAGCCTAGAATATATACACTTATATGTATGAGGAATTGCACTTAGACTATGTCTTACCTTTATTATATTTTCATATATATATATATATATGAAAAAAAATAATATATAATATATATATATATATTATATATATATATATATATAATATAATATATATATTTTTTTATATAGACATATATTGCACATTATTATTTTTCTTAGCTTCATTAGGCTTTCTAATTTACCCATGTAGTGAGCCTTGAACCGATGACTCTCAGACCAGATGATCTTAGGGCACCAAATGAGAAGACATTCCTCGGGTTCAAGGACTCAAGTAAACAAGGCCACAAATGCTAAAAACTTAACCACCTTTAAGCGTAACTGATCGAACTTCCTAAGGCACAACTAACCAGCTTAATTGGTGATCAAGTGTTTATTTATTATATTTATAAAAAAATTATATATAAAATATATATATATATTTAAATAAAGGTACTTAGGTCTTTGTTTTAATCCCTCAACATGTAAATATATATAATACTTAAGAAAAATTCAAAATCTAAATTATCTTTCTACTCTTTCTTTCTTAACCTAAAAATCCAATAATTCTTCTAATTTTAACTTATATTAAGAAATCCTACTTTAGAGTTCCCTAATTCCTAAGATCAAGTTAATTTTTTTTTAAAATGGATCAAAAATATTATTTTTTTATAAAGGAAAAAATTTCCTAAAAGAAAAGAAAAATCTAAAAGAAAGAAAAGTCTAAAAAGCTAAAAGAAAGAATAAAAAAATCTAAAAAGCATAAAAAAAAATCTATGTTAGTATCAATCCCCTACACCTATCATATGCATGCATTGTCCTTAATGTATGAAAAATGAAACGTGAGTGCATAAGATAGGTAATGGTATGAAATCACCTCGGGCGCCTACTTGGGCCCGCTGAAGTACTTGGGCCCATAGATTGAGAACGCCGCAAACCCTCCTCAATTCGTTCTAATCTCTCATTTTGTTCCTCCACTCTTTTTCTTAATTTGGCTTGCCCCTTAAAGATTTTCTTCATGCCCTTCCAAATGGAGAACATGAAAGCCTTAGTGTCACTAGGGGGTGGTTGTTGCCAAAAGGCACTCTCATCCTCTTCCTCACTCCATTCCTCTGAGGAAGTCTAAGCAAGGACGTCCTCAATTAATACGATAGGTGTCCATACCACATGAAGGCAACTTTATAAGCACTAGTGATACACTCTGTGGAAATGTAGACCCGGTCATGTGATGAAAAGGCTTCGTCTGGCAGAAAATGTCTGCACAGGCGAGTGACAAGAGCCGGATGCGAATACTTCGCACCCAAGTGCGTTGAAAATTGGCAATCATGTGTTGCCAAAGGACAATGTTCAAACAAACCGTGTGCTACCCGGTTATCAGGCTGTGTATAATTGCAGCGCTGGTTTGTTGAAGAACGTGGTGTGATCTAAACCTAAGATATTGCGTTGGACCCATCGCTCAACACAAATACACATTACGAAATGTGGTGCTCGCTTTGAGCCTACGATCTTTCTCCTCACATCTCACACCCATAACAATCATATATTCGATGAAAGGCAATGGTGCATCATATTGTGGAGGACGGGGATTTGTGTGATCATCTCAATCGTGTTAATATTAACAAAATCCCCTGAATCAAAGTGCACAATGAAAGTATAAAGATCATGATCATGGTGGATGTGTCAATGTGTGTGTAGAATTGGATTACCAAATTGGGGCAATAATACACATCACTATCCTTATTGTCGTATACTAGTCCAAACCAATTCCGCTCCCTAATACGATCTAAGAAAATAGTGTCATAACCGTTAACATCCATGAAAACTCTAGCAAAATTTTCTCAGCAAAGATGGTGGGAGCCATGAAAGAAAAATTCGTAAAAAGACGGAAAAGAATATGCAAACCTCCCCCAAAAATCGTGGGGAAAAAAACCAAGGGTAGACTACATGAGAAGTCTCAGTGGCCGCAGAGTTGAAATTGGTGGTAGATCTGCGATCTACACTCCACAGCAACAGGTACAGACACTGCGGCGCGGCTGGTTCTACAGGAAAGCCGCGGAAACGCGGAAAATCTAGAGTTTCCGCACCAAATTGATGAAGAGAGGGGTTGGGTTTTGGTGGGTTGGCGGCACTCCTTTTTCTCCTCTTCAGATCTAGGTTAAATTTTTGGAGATGATACCCGTGAGAGAGAGATGAGGGGTATAAATAAGCTGAAAGATTATGACTTTCCTTTTTACACTTTAAGGATTTAGGAATTTTGAATTCGGGATTTTGGTGTTTAAAATTTTGCACAAAATCTATAAAAAAACTTTTTGTTATATATATATATATTATTTTTAAAAGAAAAAGAAAAATGGTTATTTAAAAAAAGGTCCCCTAAAAGATTTTTACAATGATCAGCAGGGGAAATAAGAGAAGGGTCTGATTACTCGTATACTGGGTCACAGAGACCCAATTCAAAAGTTCCGTGTGGCTCAGGCTTGGTGGTGAAAAATAGTTTCAATCTCTGTCCATTGACTTTAAGTATATTACCGTTCTTTGGATCAGAAATTTCCACCGCACCATGTGGAAAAACAGTTTGAACTAGAAATGGTCCTGACTAACGTGTCTTCAATTTTCCTGCAAAAAGGTGAAGCCTAGAGTTGTACATCAGAACCTTTTGTCCATGACAAAATTCTTCCTATGTATGGACTGATCATGAAAGAGTTTGGTTCTACTTTTAGAAATTCGAGCGTTGTCATAGACTTCATTTCTTATTTTTTTCAAGCTCGAAAATCTGCAACTTTCTTAAGTCACCGACCTTCTTTAAGTCAAAATTAAGTTGTCTAATAGCTCACAAAGCACGATGCTCAAGCTCCACTGGCAGATGGTAGGATTTTCCAAATACCATTTGGTATGGAGACATTCCTAGAACAGTTTTGTAGGCGGTCTGATAAGACCATAGTGCATCAATAAGCTTAACCGACCAATCCTTCCTATTTTGTACTACATTTTTCTTCACGATGAGTTTGATTTGTCTATTTTTCACCTCCACCCAAGGTTTCTAAATATCAGATATCGGGATCGTATCGAATGGGGTTTTTTTCATATCGGATATCGGATATCAGGCGTTCATATCGGACACTATATATAATGAAATGTTGATAACTAAAAGTTAGTTTAGTGTTATGGATATCATCTACCTAATAAAAATGATATAATATGCATCTAAAGATAGTAAAAAATGTACATTTGCAAGTAGGCATGCAATAAATAAGTTATTTCATAACGGTGATATTTCGGGCGATTTATCGCCCAATATCGGGCGATTTATTGGCCGATATTTCAAATATCAGCCGTTTTTTATTGCAAATAATATGGTGAACGGTTTTCCCATATCGTATCGGCAGCAGGCAAAAAAGGAAATATCAGCAAATTTTTCAGCCGACTCGGACGATATTTAAAACAAGGCCTCCATCTGCACGTTTGTCTGAGGATGGTAGCCCGTGGATAATTTGTGAGAAATGGAGTACTTCCGCATTAGGGCTTCAAAACCTCAATTGCAGAAATGACTCCCGTTGTCGCTTATTATCGCACGGGGGGCTCTAAAGCGTGAAATGGTATTTTCTCTCGAAAACTTGATGACAACTCAGTTGTCATTCGTCCTCGTTGGCACAACTTCTACCCACTTTGAAACGTAATCAACGGCTACCAAAATGAATTGGTTACCGAAAGAAATCGAAAAGGGTCCCATAAAATCGATGCCCCACACGTCGAAAATCACTTCCAAAATTGGGTAAGGGGCATCACATCCTTACGTGTGATTTAACCCGTTATTTGACATCTTGCACAGAGTTTGCAAAATTGTATGAGTCCTTAAAGAGAGTGGGCCAATAGAACCCACTCTGCAGAACTTTCTCAGCAGTCTTACGTGGACCAAAGTGTCCATCGCATGCATACTCATGACAAAAAGTCAACACATTATGGTGTTCATCCTCAGGAAGACACCTTCTAATGATCTGGTCAGGGCAATATTTGAAGAGATATGATTCATCCCAGAAGAACTGTCTATGTGAAAAAGCGATGTTTGTCTTGTCTTGACCAACTAGAAGGTGTTTGCCGGTTGCAAGATAATTTGCAATGTCAGCATACCAAGGCTCTTTACACATCACTAAGATGTGTTCGTCATAAAAGTTCTCATTAATCGGGATGGTTTCCACTGGTGCGTTTGGGATTCTAGACAAATGATCTGCCACCACATTTTTAACGCCTTTTTATTCTTGATTTCTAAATCGAATTCTTGCAAATGCAGGATCAACGAATGAGTCTAGCCTTAGCGTCCTTTTGTATTAAATATCGTAGGGCGGAATGATCAGTTGTTTTGGACCCGAGTAGGTATTGTCGGAATTTCTCCAACACAAACACAACTGCTAAAAAAATCCTTTTCAGTTATTGTGTAATTGAGTTGGGCATCATTAAGCGTCCTACTCGCATAGTAAATCACGTGTTACTTTATCAATATGTTGTCTTAGGACAGCATCACTGGCGTAATCAGAAGCATCACACATGACTTCAAAGGGTCTAGTCCAATCGGGTGCCAAAATTATCGGTATAGAGACAAGTTCTTGTTTCAGCTCCTCTCAAGCTTTTAGACATCCATCGTCAAAATGAAAGGGCACATCTTTTCTTAAAAGATTAGTTAAAGGTCTAACAATTTTGCTAAAACTCTTTAATGAACATTTTATAAAAACCAGCGTGCCCTAAAAAAGATCTGATGTCTTTTAAGCATTTTGGTTCAAGGAGTTTAGCTATCACTTCCACCTTGAACGTATCAACCTCAATTCCTTGTCTCGAAACTTCATGCCTAAGGATGATTCCGTATTTGACCATGAAATGACATTTTCCTAGTTAAGTGTCAAATTCTATTCCATGCATCTTTGTAAAACCAATTTGAGATGATGCAGGCATTGGTCAAAGAAATCTCCGTAAATCGAAAAGTCATATATAAATATCTCCAAAAATCTTTCCACCATGTCCGAGAAGAGACTAAGCATGCAACGTTAGAACGTTACAGGAGCGTTGTATAATCCAAATGGCATCCTACGGTATGCAAACGTTCCAAAGGAACAGGTGAAAGTTGTTTTCTCTTGGTCTTCGGAAGCAATGGGATGGGAATTTGGTTGTATCCTGAATATCCATCCAGGAAACAATAGTACTCGTGTCCGAACAGTCTTTCTAACATCTGATCTATAAATGGAAGAGGAAAGTGGTCTTTACATGTGACAGAGTTCAGTTTGCGGTAATCAATACAAACTCGAATCTTCGTTGGAAGACGAGTTTGTACTAATTCTTTCTCGTTATTTTCTACCATAGTAAAGCCGATTTTTTTGGGCACAGCGTGGACTGGACTTACCCATTGGCTATCAGATATGAGAAATTCCATTGTCTAGCAGTTTAAGGATCTCTACACAGATAACCTCTTGCATAATGGGGTAGAGTCTGTGTTGTGGGTCACGTTTGGGTTTTGCCTCTTCTATCAGATGAACGCGGTGTTGCACAATGGTGGTTGATCCCCTTGATGTCAGCCATGGTCCAACCGATGGCCTCCCTATTTTCTTTTAACACAACAAGAAGATCCTCTTCTTATTTTTTCGTTAAATGGAAAGCAATGATTACTAGGAAAGCTTCCTTTTCACCCAAGTATTGGTACTTGAGATGACTAGAAAGAGCTTTCAGTTCGAACAAAGGGATATGATCCGTCAAGGGTTGTTCTTCTTGCAAGGGAATGTTTGGGGTTGCGTTTGTTACTCACTCTACTGTCGAGTCTACTATCTCGTCAAGATTGAAGTCATCCGACTCCAAGTTAAATTCGTGTTCAGACTCATACTCTAGCTCTTCCTCATGTTCACTGGTTAGTCCTTCAATCAAGTTCACTACAAATGAATGGTCATCCACATCTCGAGATTGTTTTCCTAGGTGAAAAACATTCACCTCCTTAGTCATGTCACCAAAAGTTAAGTGCATTGACCCGTTCTTATAATTTATGATTGCATTTGTTATTGCTAGGAAGGGTCGTCCAAAAATGACTGTGGTCTGAGCTTTCGGATTCAGCACAGGTTGTGTTTCCAAAACAATGAAATCCACAGAGTAGATGAACTTTCCAACCCGTATAAGGACATCCATAATTTCTCCCTTTGGGACTTTTACAGAACGATCAGCTAATTGTATAGTAACTCGAGTTGGACGGAGCTCGCCTAACCTGAGTTGCTGATACACGGAAAAGGGGAGCAAGGTGATACTTGCTCCCAGATCAAGTAGTGCCCGGTGTATGGTGGTCTGTCCTATAATACATGAAATAGTTGGGCATCCAGGGTCTTTGTATTTTACAAGGATGGGCCCGGATAGCAACTCGCTGATGTTTGATGCAAGGAAAACCTTTTTGGGAACATTTGTTTTCTTTTTCTTGGTGCACATGTCTTTTAGAAACTTGGCATATGTTGGGACTTATTAAATGGCATCAAGAAGTGGCACGTTTATCTGGACTTGATTAAACATCTCTCTAATCTTTTCCATTTGAGCATTGGTCTTGGTGTTTGCTAGCCTATTAGGGAATAGCATAATAAGCTTGTATGTTTGCTCAGCTGATTT
The DNA here is from genome assembly GCA_038442645.1 of Agave tequilana. NCBI lineage: Eukaryota > Viridiplantae > Streptophyta > Magnoliopsida > Asparagales > Asparagaceae > Agave > Agave tequilana. The sequence goes on from JAVJIF010022336.1 coordinate 8,061, forward strand.
ATCCTTTGAAGTGGATGGTTGATGATGAACACTTTGTTTGTGTGAGGTGTTTTGTTTGTGATCTTTTGTGATCACCAAGTCATTATTTGTGATCTTTATGATCACTAAGTTGTAATCTTTTCTTTACTTTATGCCTACCCTCTCGTGTAGAGGTATGAGAGGGTTGGAGTTGTTTACTCCCGATTTGTATTTGTAATTCCTCGATGGAGGTCCCTTTGTGAAAAATCCTACAATGGATAGTTAAAATCCTTTTGTATGAAAGCGAGGACGTAGAGCGGTGACTCGAACCTCGAAACATATCTTGGTGTTTGTTTTTGGATCTTTCTCTCAACTCTCAACTCTTTATATCTTGTATTGTTATTATTGCTCATATATGTACATGCATGATATTGTTTGTGTGCTCACACTTCTGTTCAACCAAGAGAGCTATTGAAGCACCTCAACTCATAATTTAGAGAAATGGTGAGGAGATGTTCCAGAGCCCTTCACGAGGAATTTAGACTCTCTGGTTACATATAGTGTGTATTTAGCATTTAGTTTTAATTCCGCATTATTTGTCCTAAATTAACACTACACTTATTCACCCCCCTCTAGGTGTACTTTCACCACCCCCCACCCAAAAAAAAAATTCCCCTCCCCCCTCTTTTTAAATTGAAAACAAACAATAAAGATCATGTTTTTGGCAATTTAGAGTATATATAAAATAGAAAATTCAAGGTTCTAGTTGCCAACCCAGAACATAAATTGCAGTAGTAAAAAGTCAGGTTCTAGGTTGGCAACCCAGAACCAAAAAGAACACCCAAAAAAAAAAAAAGATAATTCCATGTTGGCGGGGCGGTTAGGCCGCCCGCCTACGTGGCACCTGTGTGGCGAAGAATAGGTCAATTTTGGAATTATTTTTAGGGAAGGTGTCTTTTCGAATTAAAATCCAAAAAATAGATTTTTAAAAAAATGCCCTAAACTAAATAGTTTGCTGATCAGCTGAACTAAATTTCTTCGTTAGAAAATTTCATTACACATATAACTTCCATTGTGCCACAGCAAATGTTTTTCCTTCAACTTGAGAATTTGAATGTGTTTGCATCATGAATGATGATCTTGAACCATTGTTCAAATTATACATGTCAAAAAACCGGAAGGCTTTGATTGCAATAAGTGAACGCAAAAGAATTTCCAGTTGGCGAGTAATAACAAAATGGAGAAATCATTCAAAAGCAACATCCAGAGATCAGAACCCACTAAGAAAATAAATAACATGTTATTAATTATCGGCCATCTAGGTTCCCGCTCTGTCTCCATCCAATGGGCACCACCAAGGGTTCATTCTTGGATCTGCGGAGCAACTAACTGGTTTACACAGCTGGTTTATAAAATGGGTTGCAAAGCAATGTTTTATTATATGGCACATGTAGAAAATAACCATAATGAATTATGACCTTAGATTAGAATGTCCACTTTTCCCGACTAATCCATTATTACGTCCTCCAGAGGTCCAATGTCAAGATAAGAGTTGTCGAGAACAATCACAAAAGCAAGAACAGAAAACAAAAATAGAGAATACAGGATTTAACGAGGTTCGGCAATTTGCCTACGTCCTCGGGGTAGAAGGGAGAAGATTTTATTAAATACCAAACGGTTACAACTTGATACAATTGATCACAAAGCATCCATATTTATAGCAAGAGAAACGAAACCAATACCCAGAACTTGGGTCAAAATGGAATCAGAATTTAACTTGAAACAGATTCTGAAATCGGGTCGGATTCACCACTTTTGACCCAAACTTTCGAAAGTTCTGGTAAAGCTTTCAAAAAGTGGCCACCCGAAGGTAACCTGTGCCAGAGCTTTCGAAAGCTTTGTCAAGCTTTCGAAAGTTGGCAACCCAAGAGTTGGCCTGTCTCAGTGCTTTCGAAAGCTTGACTCTAGCTTTCAAAAACTCAGTATAAAGTTTCAAAAGCTTCCACTGACTGTCTCCATGACTGTCTTCAACAATTCTACTGCGTACTTTTGTTCCTCTCCACGGTAACTCCAATGAGTTTTAAAAAGTCTATTTTTTATCTTTTCCCCTACAATCTCCACTTCAGTGAAGATTTTCAAAATCTTTGCCCAACACATCTAATTTTCAATTTCAACTCTGCTAACGAGCTGCACCTGTGAAGGCTGCATACGTACCTCCTGCCCAAGGGAATCAAGCCACACGTAGTTCATCCAAACGAGCTCCACCGAACTCAAGCAACTGGAAGGATACGGAGTAAGTTCTTACAATGGATGAACTTAGCTCCCAAAACCACCTTGGTAAGCATATTTGTCAGATTCTTCTTCATGTGAATCTTCTCAAGTATTATACACCCTCTTCGAGAAACTAGCAAAGTGAAACCTGACATCGATGTGCTTCATCCATGCATGATAGACATGATTCTTCATCAAATAGATAGCACTCAAGCTATCACAATTGATCATCTATTGATTTTGTTCAATCCTCAAAACATCAAGCAACCTTTAAAGCCAAATCCCTTATAAATAGCCTCTATCATGGCCAAGGTTCTAAATATCGGATATCGGGATCGTATCGGGTGGGGGTTTTTCATATCGGATATCGATGGAGATATCGGGGATACACGCGCATATCGGGCGTTCATATCAGATACTATATATAATGAAATATTGATAACTAAAAGTTGATTTAGAGTCATAGATATCATCTACCTAATAAAAATGATGTAATATGCTTGCAAAGACAGTAAAAAATAATGTACATTTGCATGCAGTCGTGCAATAAATAAGTTATTTCATATCGGGTGATATATCGGGCAATTTATCGGCCAATATCGGGCGATTTATCGGCCGATATCTTAATATCGGCCGTTTTTTTTGCTGCAAACGATATGGCGAATGATTTTCCCATATCGTATCAATAGTAGGCAAAAAAGTAGATATCGAACGATATCTCGGCCGAGTCGGCCGATATTTAAAACAGGGATCATTGCCATGTACTCAGCTTTTGTTGTCGACAAAACTATAGTGCACCGCAAAATCGAACACCAACTCACCAATGCTTGAGACAATGTAAATACATACAGCATCATAGACCGACGTTTGTCAAGGTCTCCTACATAATCGGAGTCAACATACCCCGTACAATATTGCTTACCATTTGTATCCTTCTCAGATACTAATCCAACATCTACCGTACCTTTGATGTACCGTAGAATCCACTTCATCGCCTTCCAATGACGCCTACCCGGATCGTGCACGTACCTACTCACCATGCTGACAGCTTGTGACAAATCGGGTCTCGTACACACCATAACATACATCAAGCTACCTACTGTATTGGCATACAGTAAGACATACTCATGTACTTCAACTGTAGTAGGAGACACAGTAGCTCTAAGCTTGAAGTAAGGAGCCAACGGTGTACTTACAGACTTCGTATCACCACTGATATTGAACTTCTGAAGTACCTTTTGCAAATACCCCTTCTGAGTCAAGCGAACCTTGCCATTATCCATGTCTCTGTCAATCTCCATGCCAAGTACTTTCTTTGCTTCTCCTAAATCCTTCATCTCAAACTCGGAAAACAACTGTGTCTTCAACCTATCGATCGTTGATCTACTCTTGCAAGCAATGAGCATATCATCCACATATAGCAATGAGATATACTCTCCACCTAGTAACCTGCTATAGTAAACACATGGGTCATATTTACTTGTGTACTTCTTGCCACACAGAGCTGTCAAATCACTTGCATCATTGTCTTGGTGATTATTTCAACTCATATAGCGACTTCTTCAGCTTTCAAACCAGAATTTCTTTCCCTGCAGCTTTTAAACCCCACCGGGCTGAGTCATAAGGTCTGCAAGAAGCTTCGTGCAGTTGTTCATGTGCTCACCAATAAAATTTCCTTTTTCAACTAGAAGCGTTACAAGCCTCCTCTTAAAATGCAAGCATTTTTTAATGTTTTTTGTCAAATACTTGCACTCTAGGATATCTCAAATCTTTCTTGCAGAAGTATCTGTCATCACATGATACTTCAGATCCTGTGTCAGACAAGATTTGATGACGCCACACGCCGTCCAATTCATTTTGTCTCAATCCTTCTCTGAGATATCTGGTTTCTTCTCAAACCAAAGAGAATCTTCCAAATTTGATGCGGTCAACGCATCCATTACCTTACATCTCCACATATCGACGTTGTTCATGCCATCAAACTTCACCTATATCTTCGATTGGTGAACATTAATGGTCTTCACTGTGGTTGATTGCTATCGCCATATCCTCCAGAGAACCAAATACAATTGCGGAAACTAATCAGAGAAATAAATCCAAATATATAAACATCGAAACTTTACCTCCAAACGAAACCCTAGATTAGATTTCCGAACTGATCACTCCACTGGTCCCAACAAACCTCAAAGCTCTGACACAACTTGTTGCGTCCTCCAGAGGTCCAATGCCAAGATCAAAATTGTCGAAAACAATCACAAAAGCAAGAACAGAAAACAAAAGTAAAGAACACAGGATTTAACGAGATTCGACAATTTGCCTACGTCCTCAGGGCAAAAGGGAGAGGATTTATTCAATACCAAACTGTTACAACTTGAGACAATTGATCACAAAAGAATCTCATATTTATAACCAGAGATAAAAAACCAAATACCCAGAATTTGGATAAAAACAAAATCAGAATTCAACTTGAAACAGATTCTGAAATCGGGTCGAATTCACTACTTTTGACCCAAAGCTTTCGAAAGGTGGCCACCCGAGAATAACCCAGTGCCAGAGCTTCGAAAGCTCTGTCAAGCTCTCGAAAGCTAGCCACCCGAGTGTTGGCCTGTCTTAGTGTAGCTTTCGAAAGTTCAGTATCAGCTTTTGAAAGCTTCAACTGACTGTCACTGTCTTCAACAATTCTACTCCTTGATTCTATTCCTCTCTTCAAGCTAACTCCAATGAGTTTTAAAAACTTCATTTTTGATTTTTCCCCGACATCCATGATGCTCACCCCCTTCCTCATTCTTAGTTTCATACCAATTCAGGAGAACACATCATATTTGAACTCTCATTGCTAGATACCAGTGTATTTGTATTTACCATTTAGTTCTACTAGATTTCCTCAGAAGATCTGAGCTGGTTGATGTGGATGTGAGCTAACAAAGGCTTTCCCATCTTAGGGAGGTTAGGGTGTTCCACCTGACCCAAAACTCTCTAATCCTTCAAGTCAGCAAGAGATAAAGATTACAATTAGTAATAGATGTGCTGATAGGTACATGGGACTGTTTGAATTCAGGCCTCATGCCGCTGAAAGGATATATTGGCAATTGCGCCTAGGGTATGGTTTCAATATTTTTTGATACATATAGACAATGTTGTATTGGGTCTTGAGGTAACATCCAATACAATATTGACCTCATAATATCAGCAAATTTCAGGCCAATATTTTCGACATTGACAATACTGATACTAAAAACCATTGGCCAGTGTTGAAACCGACACTGAGATTTCAAGCCATGGTCTACGGTTTTTGATGCACCTATTCACTTAATCACACAAATGTTATACAGTCATTTCTTGATAGAGCTTTGGGCCCTTAATAAAGCCTGAATGGGCTTGGGCACATTATCCACTATTATTATTCTATTATCATTATTGAGTAGGCAAAATGGGCTAGGCCTGAATATATACAAATATATATAAAAGTATATGCAGTGCACTCAAAACTTTATTGTGTTAACAATCTTAGTTGAGTTGGGGTTAGCAACTATCATCTCATCATGAGGAACACAAGTCAAATAATGAGTAGCGGAAAAAGATGAATTGTTAGATGCGTATCCTAGCTTTCCTCTATAATACAGGGAACATGTTTGTATGAAGGACAAAGGCTATCCCATTTATGACTTGCAACACAAGCCCAGCCAGCTCGTGAACCTAGGACCTCAAACTTCAATCCTTCAGCACTTCCATGCAACACTATCACCACCAACCTATGTCACTCAAGATTGCTGCAACAACTCTGTTCAGCTCACCATACAGTTTTTATTGCCTGGTTTCAAGCCTTGACCGGGTTGGTGGAAGGCTCACCACTCAGTTACCACCTCCACAAGCCCCAGTCCCACACATCAGACCAACTCAGCAGTTTCAACGCCCACTACAAGCTAAAATTCCCCTATGAAAGAACTTGCAAGAGCTCAACTGACAAAATCTGAGAATCTGAGATTTAGCATTATGCGGTTGAAGTAAACCCCCAAGCAGAGTTGGTCAATCCCAGCACATGCTTGTATACATTTTAATATAAGAAGCCCTAGCCCATTAAGCCTATTCACAAATTATGCCCACTTGAAGTCCAATCTGAGAGAGCCCAAAGCCCGTCCGAGCAATGGCAACATGACAGCCACATAACAATTTATATAAGAAACCCCATTATCGCAGCTGTGATTTCTGATCTACCGCTTCATTATGGGCGTGTTTGGTTGCAAGGAAATGGGCGGAAGTAAGGAAATAGGGAAGTATAATTGCTCACTTCCCTATCTATCCAAACACCGGAAAAGGAAAATAAGAAAACTCCTTTTCCTTTTCTCTTTTCTCTTTTACACAACCATTTCCTTACTTCCAGAGTGCTACAGTTAATTTTGTGGTCATGTAAATCTCAATTGTAATAAGTTATATCACAAAACAGTTAATTTTTTGATCATGTAAATTTCACTTGCATTCTAATTACAGTCCATTTTTTATTTTTCTTAATTATTTTTATTTTAATATTATTTTGCGGTCAACTTTTCCACTTCCACTTCCACATTACCATCCAAACACCAGAAAAGACATAACATTTTTCAAATCACACTTCCCAACAACATCCAAACACCGGAAAACTTACTAACCAATTCTCAAGTTCCAAAGGGAACTATTACCACTTCCTCACTTCCTCACTTCTACCCTTAACCAAACAGGCCCTATAAGAAAACAGATTCCAATAGTCTCAGGTAACTGCAAGGTTCTAAATATCGGATATCGGAATCGTATCGAATGGAGGTTTTTCATATCGGATATCGGGGGAGATATCGGAGATATGCGTGCATATCGGGCGTTCATATTAGACACTATATATAATGAAATATTGATAATTAAGAGTTGGTTTAGAGTCATACATATCATCTACCTAATAAAAATGATTTAATATGCTTGCAGAGACAGTAAAAAAACAACGTACATTTGCACGCAGTCATGCAATAAATAAGTTATTTCATATCGGGTGATATATCGGACGATTTATCGGCCGATATCGGGCAATTTATCGCCCGATATTTCAAATATCGGCCGTTTCTTGCTACAAATGATATGGCAAACAATTTCCCTATATCGTATCAGTAGCAGGCAAAAAATGAGATATCGGACGATATTTCGGCCGTATCGGCTGATATTTAAAACAGGACAGGTAAGTTTAGACACATTTATTACTTAATTTAGCTCTGTCCATTTTTGTCCAATTTTTCACGTCTTTCTGAATTGAGAAATTGAGTTTTAATCAGGTGAGACACTGTGACCTCCCTGGCTATGTTCTTTGTTCAAGCCAGTAGATTCTTATTACGAGTTGAGGAATCCTTTTGACAACCCGAATTCTTAAACAAGCCCAGATCTCCTGACCAAATGTATAGAAACAACCATATCTCCTGACCAGATCGTATAGAAACAACCATAGCTTGGTAACAATGTGTCGTTCATTTCGTTAACTTCTTTGAATAGTGTCAAATTCTTTAAGAATCTCTTATTTGGATCCATCCAATTGCAGTCTCCATTGCCAAGGGACACTACTGTAGCAAAACATTATGCTTATTAAATTTGTGTCCAAGTATATTTAGCTTTTTAATAGAAAATAAGATGTTAAAAATTATGGTTTAGTCACTTGACACCAATAGAAAAGGACTATACTCCAACAATTTTCAATTCTAATTATTTCATTATTTTTCATATCACTTTAAAATTAGTTTAGGCTGTCTTTCAAAGGCCTTCTTATCCTTTCATATTGGGATTTTGGGCATGATGGGCCTATAGATTTCCATTTACAGGCTCAACAGAAACAACTATAGCTTCATGTGTTTTCGACTAGGCAGGCCACAGCCTAGGTTCAAGTTCTAGAATTACAAGGGAAAGTTAGTTTCTTACTCAAACATGTTTTTAATTCTCTGTTTTTATAATGAACTAATATGCTTTTAGTTTTCTATTTTTATTAGAAATGTTTATGGACTCTTGGAGACTCAGATTTATCTTTAACCCCTTCAACTTTCATTTGTAGGAGAACCTCTCTCCCTCCATCTGAAGATCCTACTCCAAACCCCAAATAGATTTCCTAACCCTCCCTTCCTAGTCCCTCTCTCCCCACTTTAAACCCCTCTCCCATGTCCCTCCCTCCCCTCTTCAAACCGTAGTTTGAAATCCTGCATTGGTATCAGTAACAGCCATAGGTTTTTAGTATCTGAGTCAGCAATATTGGATGTCTTGGTTCATCATATCCACAATATTGGCATAGTCTCGGTTAAATTGGGTCATATCGACAATACCAGTATCGATCAATATTGCAAACTTTGCTTTACACGCAAATATGAACTAAAACATATTTGCCTTCAATTCTTTCTATGGTTTATGCTCATAAGAGGTTGAAATTTCTGCTAACCATAATATCATATCGTTTTTGTTGCGTCCTTAAGTAGGAGGAAAGGAGGCATGATGGTGTCAGTGGTCTCTATTCTCTAGTTCCTATCAAAGACTGTAATTAATTATGGGATACTGACAGCTTGATCCTATATTTTTTTTGCCCAAGTACTAATTGATCCCTAGTTTGACTTACATCCCTAAAGAGCCCCTCTTGTAGAGGAAAATTGCTTTTATTTCCAAACTCTGTAATAGTTGAATAAGAAATTTGTAATATGACCATTGTGCCCTTAGAAAATTAGTATCATCGCATCTTGTTACCTTCACTAGAGAAAGGAAATTTACATATGCATCCACACTTTTTGCATAAAGACCGAAATAGCATTAAAAGTCTTTATGGTTCAAATTTGTCACAGTGTAAGTAACCATTAACTTTAGTTTTTTTCCTCTACTTAATTAATTGGCTAAAAGTATTATGCCTCTCAGATTACCCAGATAACACGGCGGAGGGATACACAAGCAAATAAAAAATGCAATTTTTTTTCTTCTAATGCAAGGACAATCAAATAATTCTTGAACTGTTCAAACATTAAATCAAATCAAATACAAATGTTTTTAGTGTTTCAGAAAAAATAGAATTCAATTCGCAATAAAAAAAATCGAATTCAGATTTAGATTCAAACAACTTATTATTCAACTTGATTCCTGGCTTATAATTTTCTAACCCTTTATTCACTTGAAAAATGTTAGGCATGGTCAACCATTCATATGTTTTAATGTACCTATCCGCATATAATAAAGAGGACAAAATCATAAGTGGCTAAAACTGTGGTTAAGCTCATATCATATGGAATGTAAGTCGCAAATCAACAAATTTATGATTGTTACTGATGCTTGGGATCATTTTCAAAGAAAAATATAGATATTATATTATTCCAAAGTAAAATGACCTATATTGAGTTTTTGTGTTAAATAATGCAAATAATTCTTGAGATGAGACTAGGAACTAGTATTTAAATCCCCACTACAAAAGACAAGTAACAATTGTGAAGACAAAATGGCCATCATCTCCTTGTGTGAGGAGAAAAGTTGGCCTGCATAGGAACTTGGAAGCAAAGAACAGTATCGGAAGGGTTTTTCTTTTGGAAATAAATTGTAATCTTCCAATTTAGATTCCGAGAGGGTAAATCGGTCAACTAAATATTTCTCTCAATGGTGTTACTCTTTTTGGTTGACAAAGAGGACTTTTTTGACATATGGAACAAGAAGTGGGACTTATTTGATATTTAAAGAAAATTTGGGATATTCTTGTGTTTAATGTTACATTTAAGCATCAATCTGTCATTATCTCATTAATTATCATGTTCAATTTTTTGATCCAACGAAAAGCAAATTTATCCACTTTGTTAGATTTTTTACTGACCGTGTATAAAAGTGTAACCTGTTCCAAACTAATGGAATGTTTTCTTGTGAGGGTGAAATTGATTGTGTGCAATGGCTTGTTCTCCTTGAGTCTCATTCATGTGGGTTTTAGTTTTTATTGCATCCAAGTTGTTTGCTCCCCTATAGCTTTTCATTCCTTACACATATACTTGGGGGAATATACTATGAAGAATTTTGATCTCTTTCTCCCTAACCCTAACCTAGTATTTATAATCTTAATCTATTACTTCTAGTCCTAAGCTATTACCTTGCTAGTTAATTACTAACCTATTAATTTATGTAGTAATTATTATGTAGTCCTAACTAATTCCATCTACTTCCATAATAACCACAACCCCGTTACTTATATATTACTTTCAATTCCTAACTTTTATTCATATTAACATATTACTTTCAAATAGTAATAAGTGATAAGATTCTACATTTCATTGATGTGAAGGAAATGTGGCCTTTGAATAAAAAATGGATGGGAATCAAAGTGAAATAAATTGGAGGGAATCCAAGAGGTATCATTATAAAGGCCGATGGAATTTTTGGAATAAATCATTGTGTTTAAGATAATCTACTTACATATGGATTTTATATCTCAGATGTAATTACAATCTTAGTGGAAGAAGAGAATATTATGGCCATAGAAATAGCAAGTTCCAGACCTAAATGAGTTGAAAGTCATTTTCTACATTTTGATGGGCGGTTACAGTAGATGCAGTTCCACAAATATATCGTCATGGATTTTAGCCTACACTTGGGATCCCAATATAGAACTATTATATGTAGAATAGGTGTCTACAATATTCAAGGTAAATCAGGAAAGTTACTTCTTTCTGTCATCAACAAGTGTGGCAGACATTTACAGCTCTAAAGTATGATAGGAAATAGAAGGGGAAAGGAATGCTTTTGGAAGAATGGTAATACAAGGAATTTTCGAGAATGCTTATGCCTTTGGTTAAACTTTGTATTAAGGGTGTGAAGCATAAATTTTGAGACTGAATGGTGTATCATTATAAATGAAAAGGTGAGAAGTCTAGAAATAAATCACAAGAAGTCCGAGGGTCCAGAAATATCTTTCCCTTTAGAAAAAACTGTACGTTTCTTGCATTAATACACATGTTCTTAATTTTCTCTCTTCTTTCTATTGGTATAACTCATAAAACATCTCGCAAACCTTTGCTCTCCTCTAGTTCGAAACCCTAAAAAAGAGAGCACAAAAGCCTAGAAGAAAGATCACTCCATAATTAAGTATTCTCAGATAATATTATTATATGTCTATTATGTGCTTTATATCATGCAACACCATATCATGGCCTTGGTTGGACATAAATATACATTTTTTCCCTACAGGATGCTTAAATAAACTAGAAACTTACAAGATTCTTTAAGCTTGTAAGTCAAAATCCATGGAGATCCAACTTCCAGAGGCCTAACTATCACATCCCAAAGATTCTGTTAATGCAAAGAGTTATATAGAAGGTATGAGACAACACTACCCTCAACCTAGAAGAAAACATTCACAGAGTTATTACCCCATCCAGGATGGTACAGAATGATGTTTGGATATACATGGAAGATAACAACATGCATCAGCATCAGTACACACTTTTGGTTATGTATTTGCACTCTTCTTTTCATAAATGTCGTTTTCTGATAATATGAACCTTTGGAATTCAAGCAGAATGTGGCATTAATAGAGTTTATATATCCTAGGGATGCCTGCCATCAACTTAGAAAATGCAGTACTTGACAAATCAGTTAGGCCCACCCTAAATGCACAAAAAGCTGACAGATTATGTATCCAAGATTATCAAAAGGTTAAAGATTACAAAAAGAGAAAGACTTATATTGTACATAATTATGATATTATGTAGAGCAAGAAATCTATTTGTACTCTTTGACCTTCTCACAATCTGGATAGACAAGATCACCTAGTGGATCTGGTAATACAATGAACATCAAGTATTGAAGTGGGCAAGGTGCTCACGAGCACCAAAGGCATAACATATGCAAGTGACACAACCTTTTGAAACTTCAAAAGCCCATATGATTAACCAAGATTAACAGTAAAAAAATAAAAGAAAAGGTTATACCTGGCTGTAAAATTATATTGAAGAGACACTTATGCTATCATTCCCAAGTAGTGGTGTTTAAACGGTTGTTATATACCATTTTTCTTTGGATCTCTGTGTGTTGTTCATCCAGGTGGCGAACAGTGTTGTCGCATAAATGATTGTTAACCGGCATTGGCCAATTTTTAGGAGCAAGGTCATCAGGTAAACCCTAGCATCGATCGTCATAAGTTCCAATTAGGTATGGTTTAGGCAACCGAATCTGGAATGATTTTTGGAAATACCTAACTCATACCCAATCAAATAGCAAGGTGTTGAGTTAAAAACACACCTGAGTTGCAGCCATATCTGAATACGGTTTTATTAATTTAGAGGTTGATTTGGCATGCTTCACTTCTCTAACTCCCACATGTTAGTTTCAAACCTTTGGATAGCCATCAAAAAAATCCTTTGACTTTCATTTAACTATTATTAGCCTCGAAAAGGTTGATTACCATGTGGGAGTAGTCATAAATTCAAATAAGAATCTTGAGACTTGGAAACAAAAGGTTGTTAAGAGCCTTGCAATTTCAGACTGTATGCTTCAACTCCAAATAGAAAGCAGTGCAGAAATTGCAACAATTAAAGTAGTAATAAGTCTCCTTGGAAATAGAAGGTCCAGTAGGTTGACACTGAACAGGGATGGTACTAAGGTTGCATATGGATGCATTGATTTGCGAATCTTGTTTTCATTGTTTTTTAGACTTGGAAATCAGAAGATTTCAGAAAGTCAAGATATTTCAAGTTAGAGATCTGCTAATAGGGTGTCATACTTCAAGAGAATATAACATTAAGGTTCAAAGAGATAAAGTGTAAAATTCACACAGAAGATCTGAAGTGAAAATATCTATTGATCTCAGGGAGTTGTAGGATGTTGGCAATATATCCAGTGACGGACACGCATAGGGGCGAGCGGGGGCGATTGCCCCCACTGAAATATGTGTTTTACCTTTAATAGGGTTGGTGTGGATCGGGTTTGTAACAAGCAAAGGCGGGTTTGGGTTGTAAAAAATCCGCTTCAAAAAACCCTTCCCGCTTCGAATCTCTCTCCCGATCGCCCAATCTCTTTGTCTCTCTCCCGATCGCATCTCTCTTTCTCTCTCACGCACATACACCCCATAGCGGCGCAGCTCCCTCCCCCCTTTCGCCCGATCGACTCTCTCCTTCCCCTCTCCAGATCTTTCACCGCAGGCGCAGATCCAGCCCAGCCCCTCTCTCTCAAGCCTGTAACCCTTGATCTCGATCTCCTGCCCTCGACTTCGATCTCTCACTGCAGATCCAGCCCCTCCTCTCTCCCTATCTCTCTCACTGCATATCCAGCCCCACAATTCTCTCTCCTCCTCTCTGCAGATCTCTCTCTAAAAGGTGAAACTTTTTCCTTTAATAACTCCCCCCCTCAAATTTCTTGAACTTGTTTCCAATGTAAAATTTGTAATCGCAAGTTACGTAATTAGTTTACAATCTCAATCTCATATTATCTGCAATTTTATTTTTCCTAAAAAAATATTTCATCTGTTTTCTGCCTAAGTTCTTGATGTGTGAAAGGTTATTGATGAAGTGTCCCTGCCTGAATTCAGACAAAAGAATATGAATGAATGGTGCCATATCCCAACAGCTTAAGCCAGTGGATTATAATTGCTCGCGCAAGTTTTTGTGAGATAATCACGTCAATTTGTGACTCTTGACACCCTTAATTATTTCAACTTACATTGCATCTCTTATCATATCATCAATTTCTTCATCAAAGTAGCATTTTGCGCTATACTTACAATTCCCAACTACTCTCCAATTGAACTCGTCTCTCTGCCAATGTAGAATTTGTAATCTTAATTTATTAATTGGTTTTGCAATCTCAATTTCTTATGTAGTTTGATTTTGCTCAAAAAATTCATTTTATCAGTTTCTGCCTAGGTTCTTGATGCACGAAAGGTGCTTGAGAAAATGTCCCGGTCAGAATTCAGATAAAAAGCTATGAAGGAATGGTGCCATATCACACAACCACTTTGCCCAGCAGCTTAAGCAAATGTATTGACGAGGTAATGAGTACAAAGTCTGACTTTTGTTATTTCTTAAATTCATTCCAATTTGTGACTTATGACATGCTTAATTATCTCAAGTTATATTGCATCTTTTATTATACGTCAATTACTTATCATTTCTTATCTATAACCAATTTGAACAGTCTGGACTAGAGATTGGTTGGACAGAGCCATAATTAACAAGATTAAGCTTTAACTTTGGACTAGATATTTCAATTTTAGTTCATAATATCTCCGCCCCCACTGAGTGAAAATACTGTGTAAGCCACTGAATATATCCATGGATCCTTTTTCCAAAACTAATCACAAATCATGAAGAATCGTGATTTGTTTAAACAGTAGAAAGTAGCCTAGAGCGAATAAGAAGACATCTTATGTTCTCATTTGTCTCTCTTGTTGTTCAAGTACAGAAGTGAATCAAAGCTCCCTGAACATGGAATACAAAGGCACACGCTCATGACCCAAGCAGCCAATGCCTTCAAAGAAATTTAAGGATTAATGTGTCTTGTTACTTCATTATTTAGCCTTGCCTAACATAAAACATGAAGATCTTTTCTATACTAACAAACTACCAGAACCTTGACCGACCTAAAATCCTTTGAATATGAGTATAGCTTTTGGCATAAGTTGTGGGTGGCATAAGTAGCAAAAGACAAAAAAAAGAAGAGAATTTGACCTTTACTTAGCATAGAAATGCCTCCATTTTTATCAATGATACACCTCTTGTGGGACAACACTAGTAAACTACCAACTCAGTTACTAATCTATGCCTCTGCAAATAGGGAAACATTGACAAAAGGAATACGAATAAAGGACTGATCCACCATCAATGAGGAAATTCAAGGAAAATTACCAAACTATCCTGCATTGTTGGGTGGGGGGGGGGGGGGGGTGATGAAAGCCTGATTGTCTTTTACTTATCCACCAAATAGTCTAAACGTAAACAGACATCTTGGATCATAGTATTAGCAAGAACAATCCATTCTATAACATAAGCGAGTCTAGGACCTAGGTACACATGTTTCTTCTCAAAAGGAGTGAAATGGGTGATAAATGAGTTTCCCAATGAGTTGCAACTTTCAATGATTGGCAAATGGTGATAGGACTTACAATGCAAAACATTGATCGCTCTACCAATGCAGCAAGAAGTAGGCACAACCGATGTTTTGGTAGCAAGTTTCGACTTTTACCATTATAATACCCCAAAGCAAACAACATTGGCTGACTGACCTGAAGGATATTAATGAAAGAAAGAACAGAGAAGCAGTGGCTTACTGTAACAAAATAAAAAGAACATGTAGAGTCGAATCAGACTCCTGGGTTCGAACTGCAGAGCGTACCCTGAGACAGCGACCTCGATCCCCCAGCGGAATCGATCCCCAATCTCGAAGTCAGGCGAGCCGATGACACCGCGCTATGAAACGGTAGCATCGATTCCAACGACCCAATTCCTCGCGAAACCCTAGAAGAGAAAAAAGAAAAGAAAAGAAAAGAAAATATCGGATCCAATTTCGTTCGATAAGAGAGAAACGAGAGGGTGATTTCTTGCCTTGAGAACTGAAGATATCGAGAAACGAGAGGACTTGAAGAAGATGAGAACAGATTTCTTGGTTTCTTCGCTGATGCCGATGATGATGATGATGATTTGATGAAAGTGAGAGCGGGCCTCGAGATTGAGCGGCAACGAGAAGCCATTGAAGAGGAGGAGAAAGGATTTCGAGGTTTCGTTGTTGTCCGCGTGGAGGGTAGGGTTTTTCTGAGGTTTTCCCCCAATTTTTTCGTACATTCAGGTCCGGGTCGAGCCCTCTGCATACAGATCCGAACCCGTCTTACTTATGGGCCATCCGTGCATGGCAGCATGGTGGGTAGGGGAGGAGTGCAAATGGGCCGGGTTGATCTAAATCAAGCTCAAGTCCAACCCGATCTTTTAACAAGTCGGGTGACAGGTAGGGATGTAAACGGTTCGGATACGAATTGGATATGGGTTTTATACTAGATTATCGCTTGCGGTAGAACCAAGCGGCGAAGAGGAGGGGGAGAGGAGAGGAAGAAGAAGGAGTAGGAAGATGGGATAGGGAGACGGCAGAGAGGAGAGAGGAGTAAGGAGGCGGCGAGGGGGGCGGAGACTGGCTCTCAGTCCTCTGTGACTCTTTTTTTTTAGAAGACAGACGGACGGACAAAGTGCAAGAAGAAGTCACGGGAGAAACCTCACTTCGCTCTGTTTGAATATCCGTAACCGAAGGCATTTTCTAGATACGGATAATTTTCAGAAAGAAAATCTACAATCTACATGGTAAAAATAGATACAAATACAAATCAGATAAACAAATTATTGAAAAATAGGCAAATATGAAAAATTTCTCTTACTTCATTGAGGTGTTGCTTGAGAAAAATAAAAGGTTATATGCTTCACAAAATTAAATAGACAAAGCAACAATAAAATTAACATAGACCCTAGTTTTACTATTGAGTTTGGGCTAATTAATTTGTATAGTTATATAAATATAGAATTATGAGGGAGGGTGCATAAATATAATTGGCTTATATTGATGTGGATCCACTGTATCCATTGTTGGTCGGAAAAATAATGTGAAGTAAATTTTCTTTAAGTGGATGAAAGATTACAACAAAATAATTCCGATTACAAAAGAGGGGAGAATATCTAGATCTCCCTTTTGTTTAGGGCTGGGTTCTTGATGTGGCAATGGAGAGTGATTCTTGTTCTCCGTTGACCGGCTGAATGACAAGCTTCTCTCCGGGGTGCACTCAAAAAACAATCAGAAAGGAGCTTTGTTTTTAACGCACTAAGTGTTTAGAGTCCACTGATTTATTCTTTTCTCTCTCTTTTAACCTGTAGTTGAAAAGAAAGAAACTTTTAGCTTGAGAATTCTCTGCTCCAAAATCTCAGAAAAAAGCCCTCTCATTCCTATAGCTCTTGAGGTTATTTATAAGGGGGTCATAGGGATATAATTGTCCCCTAGAATCCTTCCATAATAGGGATTAACTCCCACATTATGTGGGGAATTAATTGACTCAGTAATGAGAGTCAGTTATAACAAAAACGTGGGTCTCGCGCTGGACGTGGGTCTCGCGTTATTGTGTAGACGCGGCACTCAAAGTCCGCGTCTCAGTCAGAATGCGGAGTTGCTCAGACCCGCGTGAGACGCTAGACACGAAGTTGCTCAGACTCGCGTGAGACGCGAGACACGGAGTTGATCAGGCCCGCATTTTGAAGTCTGCGTTTGCCCATGGACGAGAGGTTCGTGATTTAGTTGAAACGCGACTTTTGCGTTGGAGTGAGGCCTCGTCTTGAGGACTTATCTCTTAATGATTTTTTTATAGACAGCCTATAGAACCCCATCCAAAGTTTTCGACACTCCGCGGTTGACTGAGACAGATTTCAGAATACTTTGAACTTCAATTTGATTTCGGGCTCCCCATAATTGGACTGGCAATCTTTCGAGATGCCCTTAGCTTGATCATGTCTAGATTCTGGTCTTCGTGAGTGAACTGTTGAATTGCTTGAAACCTCTAGGGAAGATCATCATGAGTGTCTTAGAAACTCACTCTAGCACTTGTATAAGCTCTGATTTGTTTGTCGGTGTACTATTGAACCAGCAGAGTTGTCGGTTACTTTTGCCAGTATGCTGTTGAACTGATTACAAAAACAAGGACATACTCTTTGTATGTGACGGAACGCGATCCTCATAGATGCGACCGTTATGTTGATCAAGTGTCGATGCAGACTTCGATGAAGGAGCGACCCTTGTTAAAATGTGATCCTCAAATGAAGTTGGGACGCAATTCTCAATCGCTGTAGAGACGCGAATCTTAATTGATGTTGAGAGGGACTCTCAGTTTGAAACACGTAGATCGCATTGGATGCTTCCAGATGCGGAGGCAAGTGCCGCGTTGGGCGCGTGTCTTGCTCAGGTTGAGCTCGAGATACACGTCGCGTATCTCGGTCATTGAAGAGCCTATAAAAGACCCGGGTCTTTTAACAGTCAATTCATTTGACTGTTCATCTCTCCCAATCAGACCCACGTCTGAACAAAACTCTTGAGCTTTTCTGAACCCATAAAGTTTCAAGCTTTTTCAATCTTTTTTCAAAGATTCACCATGCACATGGCTCCAAAGCCCAAGCAGACTGCTGCTTTTTCGAGCGCCGCTGCTGCGCCAACCACTATGGGTGGTTCTCCTCCTCATGAAGCCCCCATTTCTAGTAAGTAGAATGGCTTCACTATTAAGAATACGAAGAGCTTCGTTTCTTAACTTCTTTTTGAAGTTTTTTTTAAACTTCTGTTGAAGTTGAACAGTCGACAGGGATCTCGCAGGTCCGCGTATGATTTGTGAACGCAGTTCTCACGTAGATGAGCAGAACGCGGGTCTGATGATCCCGGCGTTTCTTTGCTTTGTCAACGCGACCCTCGCGTCTGTGAATTGAACGCGAGTCGGTGGGCTCCGCGTCTTAAGACTTCTAAACGCTGGTCTCATTTATGAGACTCGTGTTTGAGTCTTAAGACTTAGAAAATTTCTAAGTGTGAAGTCTAGACGTGGGCGTCATATGATCCTCGCATTTTAGTCATAGAACGCAGGTCTTATGTGTTGAGTGTTGCATTTGAACTTCAACACTTAGTATAATTTCACTATCTTTTAAAAATACTAATTTTTTATTCTTTTCTTTGTAGTGAGTTATTCGTTGAATCTTTTGACCAAGAGACCACTTCGGTCACATTGGCGGTGTTGACCCTAACTTTCTCTTTAGTTTGCAGAAGACAGTCCTGCATTCACCAGAACGAATGAGGAGCGTCAAGCCTGTTTAATCAAGAGCACTACTTCTACTCTGCGGGAATTCATCTCGGACGGGAGATTTGAGTCTACAAACCGTCATCTGCTCAGGAAACCCGTATTCTTTTTCGGAGATGCTATTGACTAAAATGAAGAGGTTTATTTGACGGGAACTACATATGGCTTCATCAAATTGGAGAATGTCATTTCTTCCCCCTAACATGGAACGGATGTTCCGTTATCATGCAGTGCATGTCTCTTTGCCGGTATATGGACTGGAACTTGTTCAGGGTGCAGTCGGGTGTTGTGATCGGAGGATCTCCAATTGTGCTGCTTTTCAGTTGGCCATAGTAGGAAAATTTTTGAACTACTCCCAGGTTCGATGAAGCAGGAGTTTCCAACAGATGAAACCCCTAAGCAAACTACGACCTTCATCAGCTGTTCATGAAAGTGAAGGGGAATTCCCCCAATCTGACTTTCAGGCGCCAGGATGAGTGTACTCGACAACAACTCTTGGTGGGCGAAGATGGTCTGCTTTGTCATTAAGAAATTGGAGGAACCACTGCTCCAGCGCGGATTGTATCACGCTGTCAGGGCCGTGTGTTACGGGATCACCCCAAGTCATTATAACTTCTTTGCAATCCTCAAGAAGTATAATCCAGACACTTGCACATTTTTTACTCCGTAGGGAGAAATAGGATTCGCTCTGCATGAGATGTTCGAAGTCGCAGGGCTGTCCATAGGGAATTTACTGTATGAGGAGTACATCCCTAGCACTGAAGAACTACATTTATTGAAGAGGGATGCTCCTCAGTGCACGAGACCTACTGGAAGGTCTTATGTCATTTTCACATTTAAGCTCAAGTGAGCGGGTGGAGGTCTAGAAGAGTTAAGCAGATGTCGTGGGTTAAGTATTTCTTTCGTGGTTTGGGATAAAAATCAGGCTTAGTATCTCGATTGGCGGCAGACACCGACACTGAGATCACATAGAGGATTTCTGAATCAGTAACCTCGTATACAACAGAGTCGAACGACACCTTCAAGCCCGATATTGTTTTGATAGGTTCCATCATCAAGCCAAAATTCTCATCTCCGACAGAGCCTTACTGGCAGGATTCCTGATGTTGTGGTTAAAGCGGTGTGTTGTGCCCACCTTGCCTCTTGAGGTTATTGTCGCTAATGTAGTTTACCCGATCATTCTTCTCGCTTTTGGCCGGTCTCTCGGCTTGCTCTCCGCTAGGTAGGTTGTCTCCAGAGTGGGCTTCGAGTTTTGTGTCGATTTTTGTAATGTAGTAGTTGAGGAAGACGAGGAGGGTAACGTGGTCATCAGTCCGGATGGTGAGCCCAAGATGAAGACACCAAATCCTCGTATAGAGTTGCCTTACATGTACCCCATGGCATGGTACGTCATGCATTGCCCATCTCTGATGCCAGCAGTGCAGTCATCTGAGGATTCCATGCCATTTGTCCAGCGACTAGAGCGCTCGAATTGGAATGGTTGGTACATGCTAATGATCCGACAAATTCTTCAGAGCAGCATGAACTACCAGTTGGTGAGGTGCTTTCCTGATTTCCTAGGAGCTTCATACGGGGAATAATTTTTTAACCGACCTGGTACTGATGGATTCACCACTCTCTCATCTGGGATTTTTTGGTGGTTGATCAACATTCGCCCTGGATATCTGATCTTCCGGCAGGGGAACGTTTGCATGATCAAACCTATTTGCCCAACCGATTTGCTCGTCAATTCGGGTATGATCAACTGTATGTAGTTAACCTAAACTTAGGCCTTCATTTCAGTGGCAATCTGTACGAAGGGCGAGGGCGTGGTACTTCAATGTGGCTGGAGGAACAGAGGTGAGATTCAACCTACCACAGAAGATACCGAACTCCTACGCCAGCCTCGAGTTCTGTGCATGGTATGTAATAGCGGACTCGGTCCCTGGATATAATATAAACATCACTTGCATCAGGCAGATCAAGGCTATGTTCCAAGCCAAGAAGGGCCCCAAGAATACCCGTCTAAAACGGATGGACGAATTTCTTTAGGCTGAGCTCAAGGATGGTCAGACGGACTTGCTGGACATGGAGAGAAGCCTGCTGAAGAATCTCATCAAAAATGTTCGCAAGGAGAAGTTGCGAAGGGTACTCGGTCTCAGTCTACTGAGGCTAGCTCGAGCAAGAAGAGGACACGATGAGAGCCTGTGGTTGAAGTTCCTTCCGAGAGAATTTTCACATTGGTAGTAAACCTTAGTCTATCCATGCAGGCTCTGAAGAAGATGAAGGCTCTGAGATTCCTCTACATCTGAGAAGCCGTCGGACAAAAAGTCCTGCAGTGGTTACAACTGAGGAATTATCGGGTGAAGTCATAAAAAGGCAAGCAATTGGAGGCGACTCCGTGCCGGCCCCAGTACCTACTAAAACTGCTCCCTCGAGCTCTTTTCAGAGTCAGGGAAAAAATGTTGATTCAACAGAGATTCAACTGGGCTCTCCAGTTGAGATGATGTCTTCAGCAGGGGTTTTAGACCAAAGTCCCACTACTGGGCTTGTTGGGGCCAAGCTTCCTGCTACAATAGTTTTACCTACTCCTGTGTCATCTTCGTCTTCAAGTGAGAAGTTAGACTACTCAGGAGACGATGATGTTGAGTGTGATAATGTGCACCCTGCTCCTGATACCAGCAAATATTCTTATCTGGCCGAAGAGGAGATGCATGTGGCTATCCCGAGCTAGAACCGTCATTTGGAGAGACCACTACTACTGAGGGTATTCTTTTCTACCCCAATCATCATTTTTTCCTTCAATTAAGCAGGTATTGCTTTGACCTTATTTAGTCAACATTTGCAGGGGCTACTGCTACCTTTGAAGGTGACATCTCCTCAAATATTGCTAAAATGATTGAGGAACTGACCCAGCCAGAGGGTACAGAAGTTCCAAAAATCAGCGTTGAGGACACTCTAGCGAGTACATCCGGTGGGACAGGAAGGTCTTCACATTTGGAAGATTTGCCATCCCCCACTCCTCGAATTGGTAATATATCAACATGCCTTGATATTCTCATCTTTTTAGCACTATCATTAACACTGTTAGTTAAAATGATCATAGGTGTACTAATCCAAGTAGAAGAGTTTACTGTTAGTGTCAGTAAAGGGGAGCATTTTACCCAAGTCTCGGTGGATAGGGCTTCCATGGTGAAGTCTACTCTATAGGTCGCTACTCAAGAAGCCACTACAATTCCAACTTTCGAAGCTCTTGTGGTGACCTCAGAAATGAGAAAATTGATGGTCCAACTTGCACCTGTACTCCTAGGAGAGACGAATGCACCGCCTCCACCTTTTAAGAGAACCAACACCACTATTGCGAAAACTGAATCAGGAAGTGCTCCGCCGGTGCCGACACCAATCACAGATATCATAGAAGAACTCACTATCCAAATAGTGAAGCAATTCTTTGTGACGATGAAGTATTGCATCGAGCTGGTACTCTCTAGGCGAAGTCCCTACGAGTTTGCGAGATCGCTCCTTGAGAATCAGATCGAAAACATCAAACATACTGGAGGTTTTGATCGGTCAAAACCGTATTTGGTGCTAGTAGAGTAGCTAGGTTCATATTCGAGAGATCTTAGAAACCTAGAGAAAGTCAGTCCAGTTGCTGATGCTCAACGGGTGTTAGAGAACCTCCGCGCCAACCAGAAACGGGAGCAGAAGGAAATTGAGGAGCGTATAGCTGAGTGCACCCGTCATATTGATGATTCTAAGGCCAACTATCAGAGCTTAATCGATGACATCCATCAATCTAAAGTCATTTCCAAAATTGTGGAGGATGTCATTACAAGTGCTCGCGTGGTAATTACTAAGGCGCAAGTCTTACTTCAAGATCATGACCTGAAGCTTGCAAACGAGAAGAGGAAGGTGGAGGAGATTGAGACCGCCAGGCATTAGGTGCCGAAGGAGCTCAATGACCACTCTTCAGAACTGGAAGCTTTTCAAACACAACTGGCTTCAAAGAAATTTTTATCAGAGGAGGAGTTAAGAGTCCAAGCCTTGGCTGAGGTCGAGAGGGCACGCCAAAGGGATATTCAACACCTCAATGACAAAATAAAATCTCTCGCTGAGCAAGAATAACCCACCCCTTTTTTGTCCCTTTTTTTATGTAATACTCCATCTTATTGAATAAGAGTGTTTGTATCACTTTTACAATTTTGATATGAATAATAAAAGTGATAATTTTGCCTCCATCTTGTCTTTATTTTCTTTTTTGTGCTTGAAAATAAGCCAAATGAAAGTGATTTGAATTTGAATGCTAGAGGTAACGATTTAACATAGCAACTCAAAGTTTGGTAATTCCATTAAGGAATTTAAGAAGGTTACTGTCAGAGGTGTAATGTTAACTTGATAGGGGATGAATTCGTAATTTGAACGAATTTTGTGGGCTTGCTATTCTATTGATGAGAATAACAAATGAAGTTTGATCTACTGGGGATTTTATGAAAATTTTACCGTCAGTAGTATAATGTTAACATGACGGGTTTCAATTAGCAGTTTGAGCAAATTGAATCGTGAGGAGTGTAATATTAACTTGAAAAGGATGTATGTTAGAGGTGTGATATTAACTTAACATCAATGAGATCTCATTTTCATTGAGAAAACTGAGAAAATTACTGTCATATGTTTAGTGTTAACTTGACAGCGAGATGAATGCTAGAGGTGTGATATTTAACTTAGCATAGAACGTCTCGGTTTCGATGAGAAAGCTCGAGGGAAGATCATTGTCATAGGTGTAGCATTTAACTTAATAATGAAATGGATGCTAGAGGTATAATATTTTAACTTAATATCGAATGTCTTATTTTCGTTAGGAAAATCGAGAGAATCACTGTCATAAGTATAATATTAACTTAACAGGGGATATTTGGCGATTTGAGCAATTTTGGTAAGAGGTGTAGTATTTAATTTGATCGAGAAATTTTGCGATTTGAGCAATTTAGTGGACTCGTCATTTTATTGAAGAGAATTGACAAGTTGAAATTTTATCCGCTGGGAAAATTGAGTGAAGTCACTATTAGAGGTATAATGTTAACCTAACAATGGAGTATGGTATAATATTAACATGACATGTTTGGATTTGCAGTTTGAGCAAATTGAATCGTCAAAAGTGTGATATTAACTTAACAAGAATGTATGCTAGAGGTGTGATATTAACTTAACATCAAAGATTTCTCATTTTTATTGAGTAAACTGAGAAAGTTACTGTCATAGGTTTAGTGTTAACTTGACAGCGAGATGAATGCTAGAGGTGTGATATTTAACTTAGCATCGAGCGTCTCAGTTTCGATGAGAAATCTCAAGGGAAGATCATTGTCATAGGTATAGTATTTAACTTAACAATGAAATGGATGCTAGAGGTATGATATTTTAACTTAGCATCGAATGTCTCGTTTTCGTTGAAAAAATTGAGAGAATCACTGTCATAGGTATAATATTAATTTAACAGGAGATATTTGGCGATTTGAGTAATATTAGTCAGAGGTGTAGTATTTAACTTGACCGAGAAATTTTGCAATTTGAGCAATTTAGTGGACCCGTCATTCTATTGAAAAGAATTGACAAGTTGAAATTTATCCGTTGGGCAAATTGAGTGAAGTCACTGTTAGAGATATAATGTTAACCAAACAGTGGAGTATTCCAGAGGTATAATATTAATATGACAGGTTTGATCTGTGATTATTTTGCTGGGGAAATAATTACAGCTTTTTGTAGTCCTACCATTCTATGGACGAAAATTGGTAAGGGATTTTGAACGAGAAGGCAGAATCAGGTCCATCAGGATTTTTAGCAAACGCTCAGCTGTTAACGGATTTGATATGCCTTTACCAACTACCATTTGAGTTGGGCTAGCCATGCTATTCCCCTCAGCATAATGAGTTGTCGAGGATTTTTTATTGGGCTTAAATGCCAACTGTTTTCTCTATCCTTTAGCCATCAAAGGCGTTGGATGAGCGTAGTGTATCTCCTGAGTTTTTACTGCGCAGATAATTGGGGGTCACAGAGGTGAATATGAATTTCGCGGGAGTTTTGTCCTAAGATTAACCTTCCTTGTGGAGTCCTCATTGATCCTCATCTGGTTACCACACTTTGATACGAATGTGAAAACAATGGAAATGTTCTGCAAAGATGCGTCACGAACTATCTTCAATGAGTTTGGCTTGATAAGCCATCAGATAAACTCATTCGATCCTCCATGAGAGTCGATCGGTCACAACATCTTGATATGCATGTGGGTACAATGGAAAGGTTCTGCAAAGATGCGTCACGAACCTTCTTCAACGAGTTTAGTTTGATAAACCATCAGAAAGTCATTTGATCCTCCATTTGATCAGTCACCATATCTTGATATGAATGTGAAAATAATGAAAAAATTTTGCAAAGATGTGTCACAAACCCTCTTCAATGAGTTTGACTTGATAAGCCATCAGATAAACTCATTCAATTCACCATAAGAGTCAATCAATCACCACATCTTGATATGAACGTTGAAACAATAGAAAGGTTCCGTAAAGATGCATCATGAATCTTCTTCAATGAGTTTTGCTTGATAAACCATCAGATAAACTCATTCAATTAGCACATCTGACTATTTGAATGCCTTGTCGTTGGGTCGAGCGGTGATCAATCGAACAAGAGAAGGAGGCATGCCACCATTACATATAAAAAAATCAGGCTAGATAGGCCATCCTTCTGGATCGAGAGGAATGATCAGAAAGAAGAGTGCCTAAAACTTTTGTTTAAGCATGCTCGACTTTAAAATATTACCTATTCTTCTAAGTTGAAGATGGGTGCATGTCTATATACTATAGAAAAGTGACAAGGCTAAAAACTTGATATTTTGCTTTTGTCTTTTCTTTGATGTTTACATTATGCATCATAATATGGTTGGCTCGGCATCGATCGACCGTGATATGATCCATTGAATGAAGAAGCTTTTCTTTGGCGGTCTCTCAAACATCTTAGATCTCAAACCCTAATCCATCTGATTGATGAGGGTGAAACCTTGATCAGAGGTGTTGTATTAACTTGATCATGAGAAGAGTGACAAAACTAAAACTGAAATTTCTAACTTTGTTTTTTTTTCAATATTAACATCATGCATCATAATGTCAGCAATATTCGATGGGCTTAGTGTCGTTCGACCATGATGTGATCCGTTAAAGAAGGAAGCTCTTCTTTGGCATTCTTCCAAACATCTTGGATCTCAAACTCTAATCCATCTGATTGATCAGGGTGAAGCATTGATCAAAGGTGTTGGTTTAACCTGATCATAAGAAGAGTGACAAAGCTAAAACCGAAGTTTCAAGCTTTGTTTCTTCAATATTGACATCATGCATCATAATGTCAGCAATGTTAGATCGGCTTGGTGTCGATCGACCATGATGTGATCCATTGAAGGAGGAAGCTCTTTTTTGGTGTTCTTCCAAACATCTTGGATCTCAAATCCTAATCCATCTGATTGATCGAGGTGAAGCTTCGATCAGAGGTGTAGTATTAACATGATCATGAGAAGAGTAATAAAACTAAAACCGAAGTTTCAAGCTTTGTTTCTTCAATATTGATATCATGCATTCTAATGTCATAAATGTTCGGTCAGCTCGGCATTGGTCGACCGTGATGTGATCCGTTGAATGAGGAAGCTTTTCTTTGGCGTTCTTTCAAACATTTTGGATCTCAAACCCTAATCCATCTAATTGATCAGGGCAAAGTTTCCACCAGAGGTGTAGTTGATCATAAGAAGAGTCCCTTTAAGGATAGTACTTCTTGAAGAATCTGCCATTGATCGGCATTATGAGAGTATCACCATCAGGAGTTATAAGATTGTATGCTCCATTTGAGTAGACTACTCTACTACAAATGGTCCTTCCCATTTGGGTTGGAATTTTCCTTCATCTTATGTGTCATAACCATGGGTCTTCTGAGAGCTAAGACAAGATCGCCTTTCTTGAAAATCCATTCTCTGACTTTCTTATTGCAAGCTCTGAAAATTCGGGCTTGATAGAGCTCGATTTGCTGTTGGGCTTGTAGATGTTTATCGTCTAAAGCTTCCAACTCTTGGAGGCGCAATCGATGCTTCTTTTCGTTCGTCATCCTGGTTGTCAAGGTAACTCCCAGAGATGGGATTTAGATCTTTAGTGGAAGTACAGCTTCACATCGTACACTAAGAAAAATGGCGTGGCCTTTGTCAGGGTTCTCACCACTGTGCGGTAAGCCCAGAGGCATTTGCCTATTTGTCGTCCTAGTCACGTTGACTTTTTGAGACAAATTTCTTGAGAAGCTTTCTAATGGTCTCGTTAAAAGCTTCTGCGAGACCGTTGGTTGCTGGATAGTATGTTGTTGATGACACACTTTAAATTCTGAATTTATTACAGAACCTCTGGAATGCTTGGCTGACGAATTGGGATCCATTATCATGGACAATTTGTCGGGGCACACCAAAGCGGTAGAGTACATGATGCTTAATGAACTTGATCACGTCTGATGTCTTTACTTCCTTCAGGGGGACAACTTCTGCCTATTTAAACAAGTAATCAGTTATTTCAAGATAAAGCAATGTCCTTTGAATGTTAGAGGCTGATGGGTCTGATAATATCCATTCCCCACTTCTCAAATGGCCATGAAGAGGACATTAGATGAAGATGTCCCGGTGCTGATGGACAAAGTCACCGGGATCTGACAGGCATGGCATCACTTAGCATAGGCGATGGCGTCAGGGATCATCTTGACCAATAATAGCTAAGTCTTCTAAGCCGATCTCTGAGCTTAGGTTTGGGTTGGTGAGCTTCACACATACCTCCGTAAGCTTCCCTGAGCTTCCCCTGAGCCCCTTTATATAAAAGGCAATAAAGTAAAATTCCATCATATGAGCAATGATACAATGTTCGCGTGATCACATTGTAATAGAATCGATAAGCTTTTCTTCTAATGGCAGCTGCCTTATTGGGGTCGTCGGGCAAGATGTCGTACAAGACGAAGCCAATGTAAGAAAATCGCTAATCCCTGGGTTCGAGACTTTTCGAAGTCTCTAAAACCTCTTTACTTGAAGGTCTCCTCTTGGAGTTTTACTATCTTCAAGGCGAATTTGCAACAGTACAAGTCACGACTGTAGATAAGCACTCTCTCTGTGGCTCTGACTGGAAGAGCCAATGAAGCAGCAAGAGACGCCAATGCATCTGCATGTGCATTTTACTAACGTGGTACATGGTCAATATACATGTTTTTAAACTTCTCTGTCATGTCAATGGTTGCGTTGTGATAAGGCACCAAGTCTTCATGTCGGACTTCATACTCCCAGCGAACCTGGTTGACGATGAGCTTGGAATCACCATATACTTCAAGATTTTGACTTCAATCTCTTCAACAGGTTGCATACTGATCAAGAAAGCATGGTATTCTGAAATGTTATTGGAACATGACTCGGTTAATGAGAATGCAGGAGGGATCACATAATTATTGTCAGAAAATAAGTACTACTCCTACACCTGCAACGATATTTCCCTCAAGATTATTCTTGATGCTCCGTCGAAGAATAATTTCCACACTAGTTCTTTTGAGGAGACGTGGATCACGTTAACTTCTGCAATCTCATCTAGAAGATCATCATAAAGTTTTGAACTTCCTGGAACTAGATGGTCGGCCAGGAAATCTGCCAAAGCTTGACCTTTGATCGCCTTTTATGGCATGAACTGCATCTTATATTGTGAGAGCAATATGGCCCATTTTGCTAATCTGCAATTCAGTGAAGATTGTCTTGTCATGAGTAATCACAAGGGATTAACTGAAAATAACGTGAATGTGTTGCCCCACAAGATAGTGACAAATCTTCTGAATGACGAAGACTAAGGCTAAGCATTCTTTCTCAATCGAGTTGTAACGATGCTCTACCCCAATCATTATTCTACTCAAATAGTAGATTGCATGTTCATGGTTTTGATTATTATTTTGAGCTAGTAAAGATCCAAGGGAATGATCCATAACTCGAACATATAACAGGAAAAGATTTTTCTGATACTGGAGCTAACAGAATGGGAGGGTGTGTGAGATACTCCTTGATCTCTTCGAATGCTTGTTGACAAGCACTGTCCCAAATGAATGAGACTCCCTTCTTCATTAGTTTGGTGAAGGGTTGGCAACGTCCTGAAAGATTCGATATAAATCTCCGGATATAAGCCAATCGTCCCTATAAGGCTCTGAGTTCTTTAAAATTTCTCAGAGGTTGCATCTCCTGGATGGCGCAGACTTTCTCCGTATCTAAGTGAATTCCTTTGGATATAACGACAAATCTAAAGAATTTGCCACTGGCTATCCCCAGAAAGGACTTAGTTGGGTTCATCTTCAGCTGGTGAGCCAGCATGATGTCGAACATGAAAACACCTAGAGGGGGGGGGGGGGGGTAAATAGGTGTTAGTGCTAATCTAAAAACTAAATGCGCTAAATGCGGAAGCTTAAAAACATTTGCAACACACTTAGTACAACACACAAGTGTAGCCGAATTCCCCGTGAAGGGCTCTGGACTAACTCCTCTTGATTCCCCTAGATATGAGTTGAGGTGCTATATGAAGCTCTTGTGGTTAAGTACAAGTGAGGCACACACAACAAGCCAAGCATATAAGAATGATAAGCAATATGAAAAATGCAAGGCACAACACAAGCAATAAGATATGAATGATATGCCAATAAGAATGATGCTATGCACAAATATAAAGAGAGTGAGTAAGAGAGACAATGGATCAAACGCAAACACAAAGATATGTTCCGAGGTTCGAGCCCCTAGCTCTACGTCCCCGCCTTCACCGAGAAGGATTTCTAATCCACTATCTCCCACCGAGGGAACCTCCACCGAGGAGGATTTGTTACAACACTAGGAGTACCGAACTCCTCTCTCAAACACCGCCTCACAACCGAGGGGTAGGCCCGTAGCCAAACAACAACAACCACCTCTACCGAAGAGGGATACAAACCAAACTCCACCTCTCACTAGAGGGAGCAAACCAATCACCCGATCAACCTCTACCAAAGAGGGATACAACAAAAGCAAGGGTGTACAAATTGGTGGTATGTTTCAACCACAAACCAATCTCTCTTTTTCCTCTTTTCCACAAAACAAGATCCTAATAGAATAGGATAGAAGATAAGCTCAAGTGTGGAAAACTAGGTGTTTGGAAAACAGAAACTCAAAGAAAAATACTTGGAAAAACTCTTGTAAAAGATAGAAAATGAAAGCCAAGACAAATCTCCCAAAATACTCTTTTCTTTGATTTTCCAAAAACCTAAAACAAATAAGATTGGAAGTTTAAAGCTCAAAAACACTTTTGAAAACTTGTTTTTAACACTAGGGAAACATCAATTTTTCTCTTGTAAAAACCTTAGCCAAAATCCCAAAGAAATGGGGTTTATATAGGCCAAAACAGAAACTAGCCGTTAGGCTGATCTGGCAGCCTGACAGGCTAGCGGTCGGCCGGCCGGCCGACCGCCAACGGTCAGAAATATGACCGTTGGGCAATCCCGGTCGACCGCCCGGTCGACCGAAAAGAACAGAGAGCACTGCTCTCAGTTACGGTCGACCGCCCGGTCGGCCGGCCCACAGTGCTGCCAGACGTGCACAAGGCTGTGCACGTCGGTCGACCGTCGGGTCGACCGGCCCTTGGTGCGGTCGACCGTGCGGTTGGCCGACCTGGCCTGTCAGCCACTGTTCTGGGTCAGAAACACATGTTAAAAAATCTTTTAAAAATTCTTTTAAGTCTTGTAAAAATACCCAAAAATAGTTTTAACATTTTGCATTGATACATAAACATGTGATAAAAAGTTTAGCTCAAATATCAAGCATATGAAACTATTTTGTGTTTTAACATTTTTATCAAAAACCAAAAACTTGTATTTTATCAAACTTGACTTTTTCAAAACATGAATAGGAAAGTCAAAATAAGTTTGTTTAAAAGTTAAGCATGCATGTATAGAAAGGAACTACTATACATAAACCAATTAAACTTGTTTTGATCAACTATTCATGAAAACCAAATCCAAAACATAAAACGTGTGTGTATTGTGCACTTGAGCATATCAACTATACTAAGCTTTACAAATGGATCTAAACACACTAAACTAAACTAGGATACCTAAGTCTTCTTGACGATCTTCCTTCTTCAAGTTGACTCATCCCAAACGCGTGATCCACCGTGTGCAAAGGTATGAACTTGATGCTCGGGCACCGGAATCACCATGAAAAGCTTCTAAACTCCTTTGTTGAAGCTAATCACCAACTAATATCTTGATTAATGATCTGAAACTAAAATCACAAGATTATTAGTAAACAAAACTACATGAGTTAATCATCATCAAAACTAGAGAGGAAGGCCTCTGGGCTAACAATCTCCCCCTTTTCGATGATGACAAAACTCATGGAGTTATATATGCATGGACTAAAGTTAAGCTTCAAAGAAGCTCCCCCTTAACTCATGCATAAACAAATAAACTTAAATATGCAATGAATATTATGAAACATGCATAGATATGCATAAACAATAAAAGGTTCTAGATACCAATGAAATGTTCAAAAACAAAACATGCTCTAGATACCAATTAAAATTAAACTAGATTAAACTTAATATATGCAAAACATAAATATGCATATATAAAACTTTAAAACTCAAAACAAAATCTTTCTCCCCTTTTTGTCAATCATCAATAAAGGGGTAAAGACAAAACTAAATCAATAAATTTTTCTTCCCCTTTTTGTCTAAAACAAGGAATCAATAAAGGGGTAACAATCAATTTGGATATCAATTGAAAATATGTCAAAGTAGCATCTTGATACCAATTGAAAGTAAACAAAGATCAATAAATGTTATATGCTATATACATTCATGAAGAGGAAGACGCTAAGTTAACTTCCCTACACATATGCACTACATGAAGAAGGTATGACAAGCCCTAACTCACATAACACATGATATGTAATGCATAAGAGGAGATGTGAAGCTCCCCCTACACACGTGTACCACATAAAGAAGAGATGTCAAGCTCTTCAATACAAGATACACTTATCATGAATCTATATGTAGAAGAGATGTTAAGTTCTCCTTGCATATAGGCAATACAAATCAAAACTTTTGAGTATTTTTCTTTAAACAAAATTTTGAGATTTCAATTTAATTTTTTTCAAATAAACATCTTGATATCAATTGAAATGACTATTTTCTATCATAAAGTAAGGGAGTGGAAATACAAATACCAATTGAAATATGAAAATCGAAATTTTCTCCCCCTTTATGAAATACCAACAAAAACTATGCGTAGGCTTGAAATAAGATACCAATTGAAATTAAATCAATTGAAATAAAGTTGAAACTCAAGCTCTAGCATAAACAAAATTTGTGCTCAAGATATAGGAATATAATAAGCACAAATAAAACATATATGTATGAAAAATTAGATATCAATAGAAATTGATACCATTAGAATTGAAGGCATACATACATAAACACATATGAGTATACAACAGGATCAAAATTGATACCAATTGAAAGAATTCAATGATACCAATTGAAACAATAATCATAGCAAGTGTATACCTCATATCACAATGAAGAATACGAACTAGTTAAATGAAAAACTTGTTAACTAGTACGAAATCCTTCAAGTAAGGAATAAAAACAAATTGTTTTTCATGAAATAAGAAATTCATATGATATCAAACACTCAAGTCAATTAAGCATAATAATGACTCATGAAAACAAAACATGAGTAAACAATAAATGTGAGTGTACAAATAAGATGTGAAGATCACAATCATAAAAAATGTTTCATTAAGCTCAATATTCCTTGAAACAAGAAAACATGAAAATCATCTAAACTATTTAATCTTCAAGGCATATGTATGTCTTATACAAACTAAAGTATACATACATATCCAAACACAAAGAGTCCACAAAGATATATGCATGAAGGCACGTGGCTCAAAGGATGTATATGTATAACAATAGTTTGGATAAAATGGACATATACATGAAGTTAAACATAAACACAAAAACATGAATAACTAAAATTTTATTAAAACAAAATTTTCATTTCAAGGTATATGTATGAATTGTCAACACAAGAAGTATACATACATACCCTAAACACAATTGAGTCCATAAATAAAGATTTGCATGAAAAGCAAATGACTCAAGGGGTATAAATGTATATCTTAAAGTTTGGCAAAATAAACATATACATGAAATGAAACTCATAAAACAAATTCAAAAATTGGAATACAAGTTTAAAATGTATGAATCATCAAAACTAGACTATACTAGCACATCTAATGGGTTCAAATAAGCATTCAAGCACAAACATATATAGATTTATTTGTGGCCCACTATATGTACAAGTATATACCAAGTTTTAATGAAACTAACATTTAAACAAATATTCAAATCATGAAGCACCAAAAACAAGATAAAATCATCATGACAAAACTAAACATAATTATTATGTAAATCCTCATGTTATTAGAATTATGATAAACATGATAGCTAAACATAGGTGAGAACACTAAGTATGGGTCCATATAAGCATGGGCGTCTCAAATACTATACATGTATGTCAAGGGTCTAATAATCATGGCATTATCATAATAATCTACAAACCACAAAACATGCTATAAATAATGAACATGGAAAGCATGTAAACAATAAATAGGAGTTAGGAATCGTTACCAAAACCTAGAAGGCAACTTTCCTTGTCTCCAAAATATGGTGGTCATCTCCACCAAATATCCCTTGAAAGTGATCCATCCAAATGATTTCCATGAAGCTCGGAACGCATTCACTCCAAGGTACGGCTACTCTCACATTATGTGAGAGCCCACACCTACATCAAACATAAGAGGGGTGGTCTTTGATACCCATAATCTTTGGGTCCATGGGGGTTAGTACCTTCTCTAACCCAAACAAATTTATTTGCTAAATTTGAAGTATGTATACGATCAAAACAAAATTTAGCAAGGTGGCCCTTTCGTCCACAATGTGTACAAGTGTACACATGAGCATACATGGTGTGATGGTGGTGACCATGAGTAGCATGTGTATGCCGTGGAGGGTGTGCATGCAAAGATGGAACTTGTTTCTTACGAAACAAAGATTCCAAACGTGTATGACCTACTACACATTGGCTCAATGTGGAGCCCAAACAATCAACACTTTTCTTCAAAACATTTATATCATTTTCAACACTTGAAGATAAAGTGGAGCATGCAATAGGTGAAGTGTGTGATACTACCCTAGCATGGCAAACATGTGCATCAATCCTATTTTGCAAACAATCATTCTTCTTCAAACAAACATTTAAATCATTTGAAATAGAAATTATTTTATTTTTCAAGGTAACATTCTCATTTAAAACAAAATCAATTTTAGAAGACAAGTTTTCATTTTTCTTTAAAATAACATGGCAATCATTTTTAGATTTTAAAAATTCATTTTCTTTTAGTGCAAGGTCTAATTGAGATCTCAATGAATCCCTTCATTAGAGATCTCCATCTTCTCTTGCAAAATCATATTAAGTCTAGAAAACAAATCTTTATTATCATTGTCAAGGCCTAGACTTTTCTTTTTCAAAATGTTATATTTTTCAAACAATTTTTCACAAACAATAGATAGTTCTTCATTTAAAGCATGGGGATCAACAAAATCATTACATGAAGAACTAGCATCATCATTATCTAGTTGAGTTTCCGATTGTACCTCAAGGGAGTCATTCCCTTGGATCATATAGCATTGAGAATCAGATTCTCCACTAGACTCCTCCTCTTGTTGGATTGGCATTTGAAGTTTGGAGGTGGTGGTGGTTGTCAAAATATTCCACACTGCAAAGGCGGAATCAATGTTAGAAACACGCAAAAGAAAATCTTTAGGAAGTGTGCTTCTAATGGCCTCAAGGGCTTGTGCATTGGCCCCTATATGCTTGCTATCACTAAGGTAGGATTCCTTGGTAATGGTAAGGTGAACCTTATAACCTAGGGTTTGTAGGTAAATGGCCACCTGGTCTTCCAAACAATGATGTTGGAAGGGTCAAACATAGGTGAGGTCATGAAGTCCATGGATGTAAACTATATGTGTGCAAACAAGAAAATGCAAACAAGATTAGCAAACAAGGATCTCACTCCTAGGATGTTAAGCCTAAGTATCAGGAGCATAGGCTCTGATACCAATTGAAAACACCTAGAGGGGGTGAATAGGTGTTAGTGCTAATTTAAAAACTAAATGCGCTAAATGCAGAAGCTTAAAACAATTTGCAACACACTTAGTACAACACACAAGTGTAGCTGAATTCCCCGTGATGGGCTCTGAACTAACTCCTCTTGATTCCTCTAGATATGGGTTGAGGTGCTATATGAAGCTCTTGTGGTTAAGTACAAGTGAGGCACACACAATAAGCCAAGCATATAAGAATGATAAGCAATATGAAAAATGCAAATGAAGATTAGCAAACCAAGATCTCACTCCTAGGGCACTGCTCTCAGTTACGGTCGACCGCCCGGTCGGCCGGCCCACAATGCTGCCAGACGTGCACAAGGCTGTGCACGTCGGTCGACCGTCGGGTCGACCGGCCCTTGGTGCGGTCGACCGTGCGGTCGACCGACCTGGCCTGTCAGCCACTGTTCTGGGTGAGAAACACATGTTAAAAAATCTTTTAAAATTCTTTTAAGTCTTGTAAAAATACCTAAAAATAGTTTTAACATTTTGCATTGATACATAAACATGTGATAAAAAGTTTAGCTCAAATATCAAGCATATGAAACTATTTTTGAGTTTTAACATTTTTACCAAAAACCAAAACTTGTATTTTATCAAACTTGACTTTTTCAAAACATGAATAGGAAAGTCAAAATAAGTTTGTTTAAAAGTTAAGCATGCATGTATAGAAAGGAACTACTATACATAAACCAATTAAACTTGTTTTGATCAACTATTCATGAAAACCAAATCCAAAACATAAAACGTGTGTGTATTGTGCACTTGAGTATATCAACTATACTAAGCTTTACAAATGGATCTAAACACACTAAACTAAACTAGGATACCTAAGTCTTCTTGACGATCTTCCTTCTTCAAGTTGACTCGATCCCAAACGCGTGATCCACCGAGTGCAAAGGTATGAACTTGATGCTCGGGCACCGGAATCACCATGAAAAGCTTCTAAACTCCTTTGTTGAAGCTAATCACCAACTAATATCTTGATTAATGATCTGAAACTAAAATCACAAGATTATTAGTAAACATAACTACATGAGTTAATCATCATCAAAACTAGAGAGGAAGGCCTCTGGGCCAACAGAACACTCTTTTCAGATCTATGAGATGATCGCCTAATAATAACCTCTAATTTGGCTTTTCACAGCGATATCGTCGACATAGCATTCTACGGTCTTGCGTATATACTCATGGAAGATCGCATTCATGGCGTTGATAGGTTGCACCAGCATTATTCAAGCCAAAAGGCATTACTATATAGAAGTATACTACCAAAGGCGTCCTAAAAGATGTGTGCCTTTCATCTTCAGGGTAATTTTGATTTGATTGTGCCCTGAAAATCCGTCCATGAATGACATCCTCTCAAAATCGCACGTATTGTCAATCATAACATTCGTGATCAGGAGAAAATTCGTCTTTAGGCAAGCAATATTTAGATCTCAAAAGTTGATGTAAATCCGGATCTTTTCATTCTTTTTGGGAACGGAAACTATATTGGCCACCCAATCAGAATGTTGCTCGTCGAAACCATAGTCTATGAGCTTCTTGACTTCTGATTCGATTGCTTCTATAATCTCAGAATGGAACCATCGTTGCTGTTGTTTGACAGGCTTGGCATCCAAGTTGATGTTGAGGTGATGCATAGCTATCTGGGAATTGAGCCGAGGCATGTCCTTATAATTCTAAGCGAAGACATCTTTATACTCTCGTATGATATGTATTAAGTCTTCTTTTTTGGAGGGTGACAAGCTCTCGCTTATGAAAATCGGTTTGGGGTTAGCCTCATTTTCAAGATTTATCTGAGTCACTTTATCCTCAGTGAACCGCGTTGTTCAAAGCGCACATTCCAAAGAGTATTTAAGTGTTTAATATAATCAATTCTTCAGATTCAGAAGTATCTTCTCTGTCATTTTCTAAATGATTAGCTGATACCATATTTACTGAGAGACTCTTGAAGATACCTCCAACACTAACATCTGAGTTCCATGACGATGTTGCCAATAAGTTGTCATGACAGACTTCTTTTTCAGATTCAGAATCTGACGAGACTGGCGTAGATGCATAACTGAGTCCTCACCAAGTCTTATGATAGTATTCAGAGTCTTTGCCTTTCAGTACAAATGAACAATGCAATGCTCGCTTTCCTTTGCCGAAATTAAGGCCCAACCTTCGGTAAAATCATACCCCATTCTTTCCATCATATGACATGACTTTATCTATAATGGAAGAATTGTGGAGATTAAGAACTGCCTCCTGAGTTTTCACAAGCTAAGGGCTCAGACTCAATTCTTCTAAATATAATTGGATTTTGACCCACCCGCTTGGCTGGTGCTTCAAAGAGAGCTTTGCATGCATCTCCAATCTTTTCACGTACCATAAGGGATGACTTTATTGGTGCACACAATGATGTTAAGGCATCTGTTGCTGAGCAAGGATCACTGTCTATATCAGTACTAGTACTTGACGGCACAGAATCAGAAGCAAATGCAGAAAAGTAAGCCAAATCTAAATTTTCATTGGAAAAACACTCGCTTTCAACATTGGTGGTGATATTGAAATCGAGCTTATCAATGCTCATTACAAGAGGATTTATTTTTCAGAGATACTCTTTTTCTTCTGGCACCGTATCTGCTTCGTTGACAAAGTCGGGTTCTTCTAGGTGCGGAAGAGAATCTTGATAGAGGAGAGAATCGGTGAAGTAATTCTCGACTCCCTTGAACGGATACCTTTTAGCAATCAACGTTCTTACTTTTTCCTCTTCATCAATGTATTTCATCACTTGATGAAGAGTGGAAGAGACGATGGAGTTGCGATGAACAAAGGTCGTCTCAGCAGTAAGTTGTATGAGGTATCAGCGTCAATGACATAGCATGTTACCTCGAATTTCAGATCCCTAATTTGGTGGGGATCCCGAAATGTTGCATGACCCTGCAGGGCATAATGCTCAACACGGATCCCGGATCAACCGAATACGACTCACTTCAGATGATTCAATATACCCTGTGTAATATAAGGGTCTATCATGTTTCCCTTTAACTTGCATGTCTTCTGAGGTGAAGGAAATGCAGGGAAACTGCTTCGAGGTGTGATGGCAATGGTTGCTGTCTTCTTCTCCACATATAGTAGAATCTGGGTCATGACAACCTCTACATCTGCTAATGCTTCTCTTAAGACATACCTTGTAAACTTAGAAAGCCTTAAAAGTTCATAAAGAGTGATTCGAGCAGGGATGTTGGCTAGTTGAAGTAAGACATCAAACGTAAGGGACTTGATGGTCCCACATCGCCTTTCTGGAGAGTTTTGACATAACGAAGCTCTTTCTGTTTTTTCACGGATGGTTTCATGGGTTGCTCGATTATCTCCT
This sequence comes from Agave tequilana, assembly GCA_038442645.1. NCBI lineage: Eukaryota > Viridiplantae > Streptophyta > Magnoliopsida > Asparagales > Asparagaceae > Agave > Agave tequilana. Next base: position 46,720 of record JAVJIF010022336.1, read on the forward strand.
CAGCTAGCTGGGAGAAGTTTACCATCAGCTCGTCGTACTATTTCAAGTACTGCTTGCCGGATTGAGTCTTCGATGTAGGAGGTACAGATGTGTCAGCAGCAAAGACAGACTCCTCTTCTTCTAAACTGGTAAGGGAAGCAACATCTTTCTCAGTTTCTCTGGTAGAAATACCCACCACATTGTTGGAGGATGCTTTGGCCTTACCTTTGGACTTTCTGTTTCTGACAGTCATCCTCTGTTGGCTTTCGACAATGTCAGGATGGACCCACATTGTCTCTTCTCGAGACGTAGGAACATGAACAAGACCTTTCTCCTTCTGGTTATGAGGATCAGTGTTGATCACTCTTAGTTCCCCTTTCGGGATGAGAACCACTCCGGTTGGCGCTAGTGGGAGATCCCGGCCGAATTGAAGATGTGATGTAGTTGTCATGTTAGTAGTCACCTTCTTCTGCTCTGGATGAAGCTTAAGTACCTCTGCGTCAATTAGAGCCTGAAGAATATCCTTGAAGATGCAGCAATTCTTAGCAAGATATTCCAGCGTCCTGTGATATAAATAGTAGCTAGGATTATCAATCTTCCCTGCCTCTCCAGGACGTCTTCAATGTGGGAGGTACACATGTGTCAGCAGCAAAGCCAGACTCCTCTTCTTCTGAACTGGTGAGAAAAGTAACATTTTATTCAGTTTCTCTGGTAGAGATACCTACGACATTACTGAAGGACGATTTGATCTTGCCTTTAGACTTCCTGTTTGTGACAGTCATCCACTGTTGGCTTTCGATAATGTCAGGATGGACCCACATTGTCTCTTCCGAGGAGTAGGAATAGGAACAAGATCTTTCTCCTTCTGGTTATGAGGATCAGTGTTGATCACTCTTAGTTCTTCTTCCGGGATGGGAACCACTCCAGTTGGCGATAGTGGGAGATCTCGGCCGAATTGGAGAGGTGATGTAGCTGTCATGTTAGCAGTGACCTTCTTCTGCTTTGGATGGAGTTTAAGTACCTCTGCATCAATCAGAGCCTGAAAAACATCGTTGAAAATGTAGCAATTCTTAATAGGGTATCCCAGCATCCTGTGATATAAACAGTAGCTAGGATCATTAGTCTTCCCTACCTCTTCAAGACGTCTGACCTCCGACAATTTGAGTTTGTTACTCTTTTGGAGTAACTTGAACAGAGAAACCACGTGCTCATCTTTGAAAGAGTATAGTTTATTAGCACGTGCTTGGCCGAGAGCCCTATCCCCTCCGACTGACTGGGACTTCGAAGGTGATTTGACCTCCGTTGCTAGAGTATCTCTTCTCCTACGTTGAGAAGATGACTTTGGAGTGTGCCACATTGGTTTGTCGGGTCTTGATTTGCTGTCTTTTTCTTCAGTCCTGACTCTGCTGATAATTTCTTCTGCTTGTTCGCCTTATAGCACAAGCTGCTTTTAAGTGTGGCATTCTGCCACTCCTATTTGAGCGAGGAGGGCAATTTGCAGATTATGACGACATGTCTCAATCAGTGTAGATTGGGTCATGTCGCTTAGACAGCGGAGTGCCATGCGCTGAAATCTTTCGACAAATGTCTTGATAGACTCACCCTTCTTTTACTTGGTTGCAAGGAGAGTTGACACTGAAAATTTTCTATTGTCTTCGAAGAAACGAGCCAGAAATAACTTCTCGAGATCGGCCCATGTCTTGACCGAGCTGACAGGAAGTTTCACGAACCATTCAAAGGCAACCCCCTTAAGAGTGCCAATGAACAAATGAGCTATAATAGCATCGTTTGATACTAAGACCGCTTTGGTATGCAAGGACTTTAAGGTGTTGTTCCAATTCACTCATCCTCTTGGAATGACAAGATCCATTTCTAAGTTATCCTTCTCTTCAGACAGAGATTGGGAGACTTGGAGTTGGAATGCTCTTCACTCTTAGTGTTTGCGGAAGATGAGCTCTCTCCTTCCTTCCATTTACCCTTGGACTTCTTGGAAAGAGTTTTGCCCTTCGGTTTCTTTTTCTCCTTAAGCAGGTATGAAAGCATCTGCTTAAGGGTATTGATAGATTCTTGCTACTCGAATCATATCGAGTTGTTTTCTTTTGAACTCGGGCCTGCTCTTCAAATTGCTTGGCCACTTCTTCTGGAGTGCCTGCCATGTAAGCAAAAGTTGTTGTCTCCGAATTAGAGTTTGAAGACTGGGATTCGATGATGGCGAAGTACTCATCATCCACCTCAATTCCTCTGGCCAACAAACTGTAGTCGAGTGGGGAAATTGTTCTCGTACGGGTCCGAGTGTGTCGGTAGACCCCTTCAGGTTCGACAAGAATATCCTTCAAACTTGGAGATCGGTCAACATTTGGCTCCTCTAAATTGGCAGCCAATTGCTTTCTTTTGGACTTGCTTGGTGTGAAACTCGGCCCCACCATGTTTGCAGTTACTTTCGCGTATTTGACGTTAGAGAACGACTTTTTCTTTCGGGATTATCGTCTCTTGGCCGATTTTGAAGCCGCTAAACAAACCTGCTAAAAAACTGAGGCCTTAGCTATCTGAAAGCCGCAGTGGCATTCAGAAAGTACTCTGCTGAGATGAGCCGCTCATAGTGACAGTGAGGAGTGATTTGGTGGACTTCCTCTTCTTTTTCAGGTAGTCTGTCAGGTCCATCGCGGGGACATCTGAGGACTAGCTTCAAATCTGTGGGCTGAGGGCTTTTTGGCTCTTATGTCTTTTGAAGACATGCCATTCTGAATGCGGGCCTCACGTTCTTTGTTGAAACGCGAACCTCACATGGTGTTGAAAAGCGGACCTCCAGCATTGATTGAGTTTGCCTCAGAACGCGGACATCACGTTTAGCTTAAACATGTGGGAGTCGCGTTCTGGTATAGGAAGAATGCGGGGGTCGCATTTTGGAGCAGGCAGAATGCGAGTCTCGCATTTGAATGCTGAGTTGCGTGGTTGAAGAACACAGGACTCATATTCTGGAACAGAAACATGGTCCTTCTTTGGGAAAACGCGAGTATGAACCTTGCGTTCTGAATCTGCAAAACAGATTACGTCTGCAGAAATTTTAATTTGTTGTCGATGTTCAACATTCTGGTTAAGTCATTTGGGTTGTTGAGACCCTCGGCAACTTGAATTGCAGAGTTCGGAGAGAAAAGGGATGGCAGAATTGATCTTCGCCATCTTCTTGATCGTGTGCCCACGCATTAGCCCGACGGGTTCCTCTTGAAAGACGTTGACGCGGGCTGCGTGGGCTACACAAGAGATTTTCAGAACCTCGTTAGAGTGGCACTGCTTACGCTGTTGACAGAAATGCGGGCCACTTTTGGAGAAATCTCCTAAGCGATTCGAGCGAGTCCCCGAAGAGACTTGGCGGTACATCGCGTTGTCTTGGACTAGCAGAGCTTGAGGAATGGAATTCCTCGAACTTTCCTTGATCGAATTTAAACTGAGATTCCCACCGTCTTCTCGAGAAACTGGCCATCAGTTTTGCCCCACAGTGTTCTCATCAGTAGAGAATGAAGTCCCAACAGAGTCCCCATCTTTGTTTGGTCCAAAAAATAAAGCGAAGTAAAGTTTCTTTAAGTGATGAAAAATTATAACAGATAATTTCAATTACAAAAGAGGGAAGAATATCCAGATCTCCCCTTTGTTTAGGGCTGGGTCTTAATATGGCGATAAAGAGTGATTCTTGTTCTCCATTTACCGACAGAATGACACGCTCTCTTTGGGATGCTTTCAAAAAGCAATTAGAAAGGAGCTCCATTTTTAACACTAAGCGCTTAGAGTCCACTGATTTTCTCTCTCTCTCTCTGAACCTCTGTGTCTGAAAAGAAAGAAGCTTTAGTTTGAGAATTCTCTGCTCTAAATCTCAAAAAAAGCGTTCACACTCCTATAGCTCTTGAGGCTATTTTATAGGTGGTCATAGGGTATAATTGTCCCCTCGAATCCGTCCATAATGGGATTAATCCACATTAGGTGAAAGTTAATTGACCCAGTAATGAGGGTCAGTTTACAATAAAATGCGGGTCTCGCGCTGGATGCGGACCTCGCGTTGTTGTGTAGATGCGGCACTCAAAGTCCGCGTATCAGTCAAATGCGGAGTTTCTTAGATCCGTGTGAGACGCGAGACACGAAGTTGCGCATGACCCGCGTAAGACGCGAGATGTGGAGTTTGCTCAGACCCGTATTTTGAAATTCGTGTTTGCCCATGGACGCGAGGTTCACGTTTTAGTTGAAACACGACCTTCACTTGGAGTGAGGCCCTCATCTTGAGGACTTGTCTCTTAATGATTTTTTTTAGACAGCCTACATCCATGTCCAAGCGGATAAGATACTTTGATATCTGTATCTGCATTCTACAGGATATGGAAATGATTTCGATTCGCATAATTCGAATCCATTTATATACCTATTGACGAGCATGGTGTTTTTCTTTTTTTACTTTTTACTTAAAGAAAAATCATAGCCCAGAGAGCTAACATTTCTCTACTTTTACCATTGACCTGAGCCAGGTCAAGGATTTTTCTTCTTTTGACAAGGATCTTGCTTGTTTCCAAGTATTTATCTTTCTTTCTTAGAGCGAAAGATTTTTCTATTATTTATAGTAATAAATTTATTATTTTTTGAATTTTCACATATAACTCTGGCAATCTTTTAAAAGAGTAGTGCTATTTAGACTACTTTTACTATACTACACTATACTAGCATTAGGGTGACGTGTGGGGTCATGCTGCCATACTAGGAACCATGGCTAGTTTGTGAAAATACACCTAGAGGGAGGGTGAATATGCGTATTAGCTAATCTAATGATAAATGGTGCAGAATTAAAACTAATTGCAACACACTAAGTGTAACCAAAGAGTATAACCGAATTCCCGGTGATGGGCTTTAGAGTATCTTCTCTATATTCCTCTAAATAAGAGTTGAGGTGCTATATAGAAGCCTCTCTTGGTTCAACACAAGTATGGGCACACAAACAATAGGAAGCATATATATAATATGAATACTATGATGCAATGCAAGATATAAGAGAGAGTTTAGAGATAGTGGATCAAACGCAAAACCAAGATATGTTTCGAGGTTCGAGCCACAACTCTGCGTCCCCGCCTTCACACAGAAGGATTTCCACTAAGTCCACACAGGATCTCCCACGCAGGGAACCTCCACCGAGGAATTCGTAAGTACAAGGTAAGGAGTACACAGCTCCTCTCTCCACACAACCACCTCTACACAAGAGGCAAGACACAAAGCCAAACAACAATCCTCTACACAAGAGGGATGGGCACAAAGCCAAACAATAATCACCTCTACACAAAGAGGGATAAGGGCTCAAAGCCAAACTCCACCACAATCACCTCTACACAAGAGGGATAATCACAAACCCAAAGCAATACCACCTCTACACTAGAGGGATAGGCACAAAGCCAAAGTAAGGAAAGAGATTACAACTTGGTGATCACAATAGACCACAAATAACTCTTGGTGATCACAGTAGACCACAAACTATAAGTCTTACAAAAACAAGATCCTATCTATAGCTCAATGTGAAAAAACAAAGTGTTTGGAAAGAAAAATAACAAAGAAAACACTTGAAAAAAACACCAAATAGATGTTGATATCAAGATTAAACCAATCTCCCAAAGGCTCTCTTTTCTTTGATTTTTCCAACACTTTAAACAACATAAAAGATGAACTTTAAAGTACAAAAACTCTTTTAAACTTGCTCTGAACTACTGAGAAAGATAGAAAAATTAGCTCTCAAAAACTTGTTGAAATCAGCCCAAGAGATGGCTTATTTATAACCTCTCTCAAAAAATAGCCGTTGGCAGCCTGAAAGGTCAAATTTGACCTTTCCGGTCGACCGGCCGGTCGACCGGCGCAACGGTTATATTTTTGACCGTTGTGCTCCAGTTGACCGCACCGGTCGACCGGGCCAAGCCTGTCGGTCGACCGCCCGGTCGACCGGCAGCACCCGAGAGTTGGGTGCTTTCATCGGTTGACCGCGCGGTCGACCGGCCTACTGGGCTGGTCCTTTGTGCACGTCTCGTCCACATCGGTCGACCGGTCCGGTCAACCAACCACTGGTCCCGTTCGACCGTCCGGTAGATCGCCAGTGGAATCTGGCTGGGTTTTTTAAACTTAAAAATTAGTTATTTTAACACCAATTAATCCCATAAATACTCATAAATTTCACAAAAATAAGTTCTTGTTAGATCTTTGAATAACAAATATGTGTGACTAAAATCAACACATATTACAAACTATGTGAACTATTTTTATGATAAAAAATATTTGGCCTAAAACAAAATCATATTTTTCAAAACTTAAATTTTGAACGAAAAATATCGTTTTCCTCCAAAACTTGTATAAATACAAAAATATGATATTGAAACATATTTGAAGTATATTGTGTATGGATAGAATCCAATACACATGTAAGAGATATATATATGTTTTTGACATGAAACATAAAAATAAGTTTTTTAATTACAAACTTCAAACACATGAATAAGATCATCAAAATAAGTTTTTCTAAATATATGAAGCATATATGTATATAGATGAAATCTAATATACATTAAACAGTAAACTTGTTTTGATTCTATCTATTCATGAAAATCATATATATGAACTACAAACCCAAAGTGGTTAAACCGAAAATCAAACATATTGAACTTGTGTGTGCGTGTGTGAACTTGAATACACCAACACTATCTATCTTTACAGAAGATCTAAACAACCGAAGTCTTCTTGTCGATCCTCATCTTCAAGATAACCTGATCCAAACACGATCCAACGAGCTTGACTCCAATTGAGTGTTAGATGCGATCTTAACGCGCGAGCTCTTGAATCTACGTGTGTTAGCTCCAAAACTCTTTGTTGAAACTAAACACCTACTAATATCTTGATCAATAACTGAAACTATATAAATACAAGATCATTAGTAAACTAACCTTCATAAGTTAGTCATCATCAAAACTAAGGTGAAAGGCCTATGGGCTAACAATCTCCCCTTTTTGATGATGACAAAACTTATGAGGTTATATATATGCACCCATTAAGAATAGGCTTCCTAGAAGCTCCCCCTTAACATATGCAGAATCAATAAACATAGAAAGATATGCAATGAAGCTCAAGATACTAATAAAACAAGATATATGCATCCATTAAGGATAGGCTTCCTAAAAGCTCCCCCTTAACATATACATAATCAATAAACATAGAAAGATATGCAATGAAACTCAAGATACCAATAAAAAGATATATGCATAAACACATGTAAAGCATGCATATATAAACCTGAATTCTTCTCCCCCTTTTTGTCACTCATCAACAAAGGGGTGAAGACAAATAAACAATAAACATAAATTAAAACAAAATTTTGATACCAATGAACACAATCAATCGAAAGAACTAATTGAAAGAACAATCCTTTTTGAATTGATACCAATAAAAGAACATGAAATCAATTGAAAATAAACACCAAAATTTTGGGTAAACTCTATATTCATTTTGCAATACGGATACCAATTTGAAAATGATACCAATTTAAATTATTGATACCAACATGAAAATGTAAGCATATACCAAAGCAAGATTTTTTTTCATCATAAAGACTGAGAGTAAGATACCAATTGAAAAGTAAAACAATTGAAAGATAAAATAAGAATTTTTCTCCCCTTTTATAAAATACAAATAAAAATAATGCATAAGCTTGTATATGATACCAATTGAAAAATAATTAACATTAAGGACTAAATCAAGCTTAGCAAGAAATAATTTGTGCTAGAGATGTATGATATATATGTTTAAAGCACAAAAAAATATCTATAAGTATGTATCAGAAAGTATAATGTTGCTTTAGATATGATCCATACAAATATAGAACACATGAGTATACAAACATATGAAATATCATTAAGATCATGTGTATAACTCATACTTACCACTCTATTCATGCACATGTTTGAAAGATATTCAATAAGGTATACAAGGCATGATCGCCCATCCAACCGCCTTTAGAAGATAGGGGTTTTCAAAAATAAGAGTTTGAAAATAATTTAACATGTTTGAAAATCACTACCAATTGAAGAATAATGACTAGTTTAAAGATAATTTTTAAAAACTAGTATGAAACCCTTCAAGTAAGGAATAAAACAATAAGTATCCCATGAAAACATGAAAATCACACAATAATTTGACACTCAAATAACAATAAAGCACATATATGCTCATGAAATAAAATAATCATGAGTAAAAACCAACCATAGAGTGTAAGAGTCATGTAATCAACAAAATCATGGAAATAAGATATTGAAGCTCATATAAAAAAAATCATCAAAACTAATACACTTCAAGGTATATGTATGTCTTGTTAAAACTAAAGGTATACATACGTATCCCAAACATAGAGTGAGTCCAAAAAAAATTTCGCATGAAAGACAAGTGACTCTAGGATAGACATGTATATCTAAAGTTTTATACAAAATTAACATATACATGAAGTTAAACACATTTTTATGAAAATGTGTACAAAAATAGGGAAAACAAGTAAAGATGCAAGAATCATCAGAACTAGGTTATACAAGTACATCCACTGAGTACAAATGGGCAATAAGTACAAGCATATGATAAACGAATGTGGCTCATTAGTTGTACGGGTATAAACACAAGTTTTAATAAAAATTTCATCTAAACATGTAATCAAAACATGAAGTACAAAAATCACAACAAACATGATCATTAAGATAGATGCACGTGCTTTAGAGCTAGAATATACACAATAGCTAAACTAAAGTGAGAACATGAAACAATGGTCCATATAAACATGTGTGTATCTCAAATACTACATATGTATACACAAGTCTAATTAACATGGCATTTAACATAATAATCATGAAAAACTAAAACATGCTAAATGTCAATCAATAAGAGCATGTAAGCAAACTGAGAGTTAAATATAGTTACCAAAACCACTAGGACAAATCTGTAGGTCTCCAAAATATGGTGGTCCTTCCAACAAACTTTCCTTGAAAGTGATGAATCCAAAAGTGTCACCATTTAGCTCGGAATGCATTCACCATCAATGCACCAACACCCTCACGTCAAGTGAGAGCCCACACCTACATCAAATACAATAGGGGTGGATTTTGATACCCATAACTTTTTGGGTCCATCGGGGTTAGCACATTTCCTAACCCAAACAAACTTATTTGCAAAATTATAAATATTTATTCTATCATAACAAAATTTTGTAAGGTGGCCCTTACGTCTACAATGTGTGCAAGTGTACATATGAGCATATATAGAATCATATGTGTGAGCATGATGAGCATGTGTATGTCGTGGTTTGTGTGCATGCATATGAGGGCATGTTTCTTGCGAAACATAAACTCCAATCGTGTGTGGTTCATGACACATTGGTTCAAAGTAGAGCCCAAACAATCTATACTCTTCTTCAAATTACATATATCATTTTCAATAATTGAAGAACATGTGGAGTAAGCAACATGTTTATCAATAGAAGAAGAGGCAATAGGAACATGACAAATATGAGTATCAAAGTCATTTTTCAAAGAAGTGTTTTCTTTTGAAACTAAATCCAATTCTTTTAAAATCAAGGCAATTTTATTTTTCAAAGAATTGTTCTCTTTAAAAATAATTTTAGGTTTTGAAAACAAAACCTCATTTCTCTTCAAAGCATCATCACTATTATTTTTATTTTTCAAATTTTCATTTTCCTTTAAAACAAGGTCAAGTTTGATTTTCAAAGAATCTCTTTCACTTGAAATCTCAACCCTCTCTTGTGAAACTATGTTTAGTTTTGAAAACAAGTCCTTATTTTCTTCTTTTAATTTAAAGCTTTTCTTTTTCAAAACTTTGTATTTTGAAAGCAAGTCTTCACACAATATAGATAGTTCTTCATTTAAAGCATCTGCATTCATGTTATCATCGCAAGAAGAACTGGCACTATCATCTAGTTGAGTATCCGAGTTTACCTCAAGGGAGTCATTCTCTTGGACCATGAGGCAAGCTTGGTCGGACTCTTCTCTACTAAATTCTTTCTCCACAAAGTTTATCGTTTGTAGTTCGGGAGAAGTCAATGTATTCCACGCTGCAAAAGCGGAATCACAATGAGAGAACATACTCAAATATTCTATGCTAAGTGTGTGCCTAAGTGCCACTAAGGTTTGTGCATTGGCCTCTATATACTTGTCATTACCAAGATAAGATTTCTTGGTAGTGGCAAGGTAAACATGCATTCCTAGGGTATTTAAATAAGCACTCATCCTAAGCTTCCATATATCGATATTAGAAATATCAAACATGGGAGGGGCAAGATGATCCATGAGTGTATAAATAAAATGTGTGCAAATGCAAATCTAGATTAGCAAGCCAAGATCTCACTCCTAGGTGGTTAAACCTAATATCAGGAGCGTAGACTCTGATACTAATTGAAAATACACCTAGAGGGGGGTGAATAGGTGTATTAGCTAATCTAATGATAAATGATGCGGAATTAAAACTAATTGCAACACACCAAGTGTAACCAAAGAGTGTAGCCGAATTTTCATTGACGGGCTCTGGACTATCTTCTCTATATTCCTCTAAATAAGAGTTGAGGTGCTATATGAAGCTCTCTTGGTTCAACACACGTATGGGTACACAAACAATACCAAGCATATATATGATATGAACAATATGATGCAATGCAAGATATAAGAGAGAGTGTTTAGAGATAGTGGATCAAACGCAAACACCAAGATATGTTTCGAGGTTCGAGCCACTACTCTACGTCCCTGCCTTCACACAGAAGGATTTTCACTGAGTCCACACAGGACCTCCCACATAAGGGAACCTCTACCGAGGAATTTGCAAGTACAAGGTAAGGAGTACACTACTACTCTCTCCAACATAACCACCTCTACACAAGAGGCAAGGCACAAAGCTAAACAATAATCACCTTTACACAAAGAGGGATAAGGGCTCAAAGCCAAACTCCACCACAACCACCTCTACACAAGAGGGATAATCACAAACCCAAAACAACACCACCTCTACACTAGAGAGATAGGCACAAAGCCAAAAGCAAAGAAAGATTACAACTTGGTGATCACAATAGACCACAAACAACTCTTGGTGATCACAGTAGACCACAAACTATAATTCTCACAAAACAAGATCCTATAGATGCGATAAAGATGATAGCTCAAGTGTGAGAAAACAAAGTATTTGGAAAGAAAAATAACAAAGAAAAACAATTGAAAAAAAACACCAAATAGATATTAAAATCAAGATTAAAACCAATCTTCCAAAGGCTCTCTTTTTCTTGATTTTTCCAACATTTTAAAACAAAATAAAAGATGAAACTTTAAAGCACAAAAACTCTTTTAAACTTGCTCTAAACCACTGAGAAAGATAGAAAAATTAGCTCTCAAAAACTTGTTAAAATTAGCCCAAGAGATGGCTTATTTATAGCCTCTCTCACAAAACTAGCCGTTGGCAGCCTGAAAGGTTAAATTTGACCTTCCGGTCGACCGGTCGGTCGACCGGTGCAACGGTCATATTTCTGACCGTTGTGCCTCCGGTTGACCACCCGGTCGACCGGGCCAAGCCTGTCGGTCGACCGGGCCAAGCCCGTCGGTCGACCGCCCCGTCGACCGGCTTACTGGGCTGGTCCTTTGTGCACGTCTCGTGTCGTCCGGTCGACCGCCAGTGGAATCTGGCTGGGTTTTTCAGGACTTAAAATTTAGTCTTTTAACACCAATTAAATCCCATAAATACTCATAAATTCTACAAAAATAAGTTCTTATTAGATCTTTGAATAACAAATATGTATGACCAAAAATCAACACATATTACAAACTATTTGAACTGTTTTTGTGATATAAAATATTTGACCTAAAACAAAAACCGTATTTTTTGAAACTTGAATTTTGAAACGAAAATCGTTTTCTCCAAAACTTGTATAAATACAAAAACATGATATTGAAACATATTTGAAGCATATTGTGTATGGATAGAATCCAATACACATGTAAGAGATATATCTATGTTTTTGACATGAAATCCAAAAATAAAATTTTTTAATTACAAAATTCTAAACACATGAATATGATCATCAAAATAAGTTTTTCTAAATATATGAAGCATATATGTATATAGATGAAATCTAATATACATTAAACCATGTAAACTTGTTTTGATTCTATCTATTCATGAAAACCATATATATATATATACTACAAATCCAAAACCGATTAAACTGAAAACCAAACATATTGAACTTGTGTGTGTGTGTGAACTTGAGCATATCAACACTATCTATCTTTACACAAGATTTAAACAAACCGAAGTCTTCTTATCGATCCTCATCTTCAAGACGACCCGATCCAAATACGATCCAATGAGCTTGACTCCAACCGAGTGCTAGATGCGATCTTTACGTGCGAGCTCTTGAATCTACATGTGTTCGCTCCTAAAACTCCTTTGTTGAAGCTAAACACCTACTAATATCTTGATCAATAACTAAAACTATATAAACACAAGATCATTAGTAAACTAACCTTCATAAGTTACTCATCATCAAAAGTAAGGTGAAGGCCTCTAGGCTAACAGTGTGGCCCACATGACCCCACATGTCACCCTAATACTAGTATAGTGTAGTATAGTAAAAGTAGTACAAATAGCATTTTGCTGTTAGAAAAGAAGATATGATTATATGAGTAGATTTATATTTATTCAGACTTGAGACATTTTATCATAATTTAAGGTTTTTTATGTTAACAATGAATTTTGGTGACCACCTGGGCCACCATTTTTCAATCAAAAAATACTTCCACAAAACCTTCGCCTATAAACTTTTCTCGGATTATTTATGAAATATTTCCACCTGTGATATATATAGGCTTTAAAGCTTATCATCTGTTATCTATATACTTGATTCCTCACTTCAGCTTCCTCTTGCCGAAGACAATGACCCTTTAAATTTGTCAAAACTTAGCATCACATGCTATTCTACGCGATCTTACGGCGTCTGTTCATACACGACATAATTCAGGTATGATCATAGAAAAGATTCTCCTTAAGCGAACCAGCCTATCCTATGCTACATAGGAGATTTACGTGGTGGTTGGATACAGATACACATTTGATTCTGAAGTCCCGTGACAAATATAATCATTTATCGGCATGGCTCAATCAGTAGTTCAAGTCACACACTCCCATAAGCCATCATTTCTTCAGAGAATCCACATTAATTTTTCATATCAAATAAGAAATACAATACTTCAGAGTTGAAGAGAAGTATTCAAATAACATATCATATTTTATTTTTCAATGATCCATATTTGTAGCAATGAAATACTATTAGTCCTTCCTGATATGATATATTCAAATATTTATGATCTGTCTTCTCTATAAAACTATAAAAGACCCGAAATACCTTGCTTACGTATCATTGGGAAGTGCATTAACATAAATACGATAGTAAGAAGAGACAATTCAAATAAAATGGGTCAAAGTGGATTGACCCACACTAGCACTTCCATGTTATAACACAACCAAAGGCATCCTATTAAAGGAATAGCTTCAAGTACGACTGTCACAATTTTTACTACCGAATAACTAATTTGGTCCTGAGGTAAGGAATAACTAGTTACACTAAAGATGCAGTCAATACAGCCAGAACCACACTTGTTACCTACGTTAATTCGCGGGGGTTTCTAAATCCTTCCCTATAAGATACACACGAAATACAGCAGAATCTTCATTAGAATCATCATACTTGCTGACCATCGATGAACCGGCCGGATTAACCAACCGAAGTTAGCCTCATTATGTATTGAATAAAGGAAAAAAGCCTCTGTAGTAACGGTTGGACGATAGTAAAAAATCATAGCAAAATACATTGATGTATGTGTCGTAATATTAGTACTTAATACGGTGTATGTGTTTAATTTGACTTTTTTTAGTAGTCAAATTAAATAGGCATCAGATCTAGATATTATTTTCTAATATTTTAGATTTTTTTTAGATTTTTTTAGATTTTTCTGATTTATTTTAGGAAAATCTCTGAATTCGGTGCCGACCGATACCGATAATCGACTCAAGGATTTTTAATTAACAAACGAGGTTGCATTTCAAGAATCAGATTCTACAGTATTGCTTTGGACAATATTTTTTCTAAATTAGTTAAAATCTGGTCAAACCAGTGTCGACCGGTATCATCGATCGATTTTAGGATTTTAAATTTGCAAACTAAACTGAATTTCTTGAATCCAATTTCACATTATTCCTCCTAGTAATATTTACTACTGTATAAAATTTTTGGTAAAATTTTTTTGGAACCGTTCTGAACTAGTCAAATTTTGACCCAATTAAATAATATTAATTAATTCTTTTCTCTTTTCTTCTCCAAAAATCTTCTTCTTTCTTCCCCCATCTACCATACCTCATTCCCACTGCCTTCTCTCTCTCTCTCCCCCTCTTTCTTCCAATAAATCACTCTCTGGCTCTCTTTCATTTCCCTTTCTCTCTCTTCAACTCCCTCTCTCACACACCCTCATCTCTTTATTCCTTTCTCTAACCCACCCTCACCACTCTGCATGCGGTCGCTGCCGGCCAAGACTAGTGCCATCGTTGGCCAGGCTATTAGGCCTCCCCCTCTTCCTGAACCTTGTCTATTTCTCTGCTCTCTCTTTCTCTTTCATTCACTTCATCTCTCTTTCTCTCTCTTTATTTACTCTCTCTCCACTCTCTCTCCCCCTCCTACTTTATTCCCTTTCCCCACCATTATCGTCAGCCAAGACAACGCCGCTACTGCCCCTGAGTCGCCGGCGCCACCCAACCGCGCACCCCGCTCCACCTCCAGCCCTCTTCTTTCCTATTCTTCTCCTTCCTCTCGCTGATGAGATTGGAGGAGGTGGTGGTGGATGTTGGTGGTAGAAGAGGTTGAAGATGGTGGTGGGATTGTTGGTTGGTGGTGGTGAGGTTGAAGATGATGATGATGTTGGAGGAGGTAAAGGAGGAGAAGGGAGTGGGAGGGGAGAGATGGTCGGAGCAGGGGCCCACTGTCTGCTTGGGGTAGCCGGCGTGGAGGAGAGGCCGGGCGGTTCCGAGAGAGAAAGAGAGGGAGTGAGGGAAAGTGAGAATTTGAGAGTGAGAAAGAGAATTTTGGAGGAGGAGAGGGGTGCTGCTCCGTTCGCTGGACAGGGGAAGAAGAAGAAAAGAAAGAAAGAATAGAAGAAAAAGGAGGAAAAGAAAAGAAAGAGATATTTTGGAGGGGTTTTTTGTGTAGTGGAGAAAAAAGGGAAAAGGAAAAAAAGGAGAATGATATGAGTGGAGGAGAAAAGAGGGGAAAGGGAAAAATAGAAAAAAAAATATTCAGATAAAACTTCAGATCTGGGAAAACACCGAACATGGAAGAAAAATAGAATAACTCAGAAAGGTCCCAAAAAATTCTAAAAAATAGCAATATTATATTAAGATACATGGAGAAATCAAATTCAAGAATTTTAATACCATTTTCAAATTAAAAATGCTAGAATCAATTGGTGATACAGGTAAGCACCAAATTCGGTCGAATTTTGATTAATTCAAAGAAATCTCCAAAAATATATTAAAGTAGAAAATGCGACTGTGAGGAATAATGTGAAAGCAGTTTCTAGAAATTTAGCTCCGTTTGCAAATTAAAAATCCGAGAATCGATCAGCAGCGCCGGTCAATACCGGTTTTGAAGATTTTGTTATTTAATCCAAAAAATTCCAGAAAACTATGAAAAATATAAATATTAGAAAACAGTGTTTGAAACTAAAACAGATCAAATTTGACTAACAAAAATGTTAAATCAAGCAGAACACTGGTGTCAGGTCGCCGGTTCAGACTCGGGCTGACTCAGAATCCAGGAACCCAGATCTAATACCAAAGGATAATATAAATAATCATAAAATAAAAATAAATACAGAGAAATAAATCAAAAAATATGATTGAATAATCAAAATACATATCTAAGTACGTATTCTGGGAATGAGGTGTTACATTCTACCCACCTTACAAAAATTTTGTCCCTAAAATTTCGATAAGGGGAAGATGAGCACAGAAAAGGTATGGACGAGAATTATACCAATTAAGATATGAATAACTAAGGGTAACACTCATAACTGACTGATCAATATACTCGAGATCTAGCCGTCTTCTGCACTTCTTGCCGTATATAACTTCGGACGGTGCCATACAATTACTGATCTGATAACTGTTAATAAGAGAATCTATTTGACGAAGATAATTAAGAATTCGAATGGTCCGATTGGACTGCCTGGTCTGTCTAGAGTGATAAGATAAGCTGAATATAAAAAGAGTCCCAAATTTCTCTGATGACTTTAGCAGAACTATGATCTGGATCTTGTGTCTCTGTCCGGCATAATAATAGCTGAAATATTGTGTAGCCAAATTATTTCTCTCATATAATTATCTATCAGAACTTCTGCACACTGACCAATTCTGAATAATATGAAATAAGCTGACTTCAAAACTGGACAACTTTCATTGTCTGAATTTCTGCTGAGCGTGAACTGTTCCTGACAAAGGGTCTATAATAAGGTTACTAGATGTCCTACATGTTCTCAATTACTCTAGATGCAGACCAATATATCATAAATAAAGAAAACCCGATAAACTGATCGTACATGAATGAATAATAGACTGATAATAACGAGTTCTGAATGTTGGGCGTCAATTACTTTGAAAGGCATAACTAAGAATTTATAATAACTGCCCTCTGGAGGATAACCCTACTGTAGATTAAATATTCAGAGAATACTCAAGCCCTGCAAGGTTGGCCGAGTAGTTCGTCAATAAAGATTATGACAAGCTGGCTCAGACGAAGCGAGAAAACCTGGTTCATTAACTCCATGCAACCGTTAGGCGGGAGAAATCTGGGGAACAAGGCTTGGATACTAAACTCTGACGGAACTAGCCACGAGTGAAGTCAGGGCCAGGTAGGGCCATTGCGTAACACAACGTCAGGTGCTAAGAACTAGGATGTGGCGGAGCTAACGCTCTGCGAGGCTCGCACTTGATGAAGCTCACGCGGCGAAGCCAGCGTGTAACACAGTGCTAAATGCTAAGCGCCAGGGTGCAGCAAAACTCACGTCTGCTTTAACCCGCATGTGGTTAGAACATGACCCTCGCTTGGTGAGGCTAGCAGGGTCTGTGGTACATCAAATCCATATAGACTGCTAGGCGTTGAGGCTCCAAAGGACAAGTTCAAGAATTTCTAATAACTGAGATGAGTCCTAATTGCTGTCTTCTGGATATCAACTTTACAACAGATGAATTCTGAAAATACTCGAGCTCCGTGAAGTTGATAGAAGAGATCGTTATCGTTTCTTGAATAATATGATAAGAAGATACCATCGTTCTGCTTGACAGAAGTCCTGATTTCGGAAATTCGTTTCCTACTGACGCTCCTCGTGTAGTGACACAATCTGTCTGATTACATAAGTGATGGCAATCCAACTTTCTGTACTAACCCCCGTGATGCGTCCATACGTATAAGAATAGAGTGTAAAGCCAAAAAACTATCCGATATAAGACAATACAGTGTATTTGAGTCAACGAATGCCAGAATAGGGTGAGAGTGAACCACATCTGTCCTGCCGCTACCTCACTAGTCTATCCATATCTTAAGTTGATATAAAACTACAAAAACTAGAACAGTGAAAAATGGAAGGGATTTAGGAATCAAAAGAAGGAAGATCAAGAAGAAATAGATAACTCTGCACTTGTAATTGGATTATATAACAAGGAATCATGCATTCCAGTTGCAAATTTTTTTACCATTAATTTGCGATTGGTTGTACTGTGGATATGAGAGCCTAGGATCTGATACCATCATGTAACGCCCCAATCCCATGGGTACGGAGACGTTACTGTAACGTATATGCGCAGGTCAGAAATACCCTCATATATATACGCTAAGTATCAATACGGGCAAGAACCATAGTACGAAAGATGCATTATACATTTCAACATATAAGTACAATTACAAAGCTACCACAGGATGTGACACAATATTTCAATAATATTTCATCACCGACGGGCGCAATTGTAAAAATACAAAGAGATATACAACTATGAACAATACAAAAGGCACTCAAGAGTTACAAAAGGAAAACTCGAGAGACGAGCAGGGAGGGCCTAGAAGGATAAGGCCCCGGACTGGTCTACCGCTGATCTACGACACTATCGTTGCGTAACTCTGATCAACAGAAAATCCATCACGGTTCAAGCCCCAAGATCTAAACATGCAGGTTCAGGGGAGTCAGAAACTCCCCAACGAGTGGCAAGATAGGTGCCAAGTGACGTGCAGGGACAAGCACACGTGTATCAATCAATTCGAGTGGAAAAGCATGCATTAGAAACCGTGTCATGAGTACAGGCATACAAGAGCAGGCAATAAGGCACTCAGTAAAGGAAATGTGACAAAATCAGTTATATAAACCCAAATTACCAATCTGTGAGATTAGTACATCGAAGAAATAATACAAACAAGAAAACCTTATATATATACCTTATGCCTTACATCACCATATCCTGAGTTCATATCGAGTAGTCTCTTAAACTAAGAAAATAGCGTAAAACTGATAAAACTGATAACATCGAATACAAGCAAAATCAGTCGTACAAGCTCAATTTACGGCTTCATAAGATTAGTACATTGAAAGAATAATCCAAATAAAGAAACCCTCATTTATATACCTTATGCCCCATGTTACCGCAATCCAAGTGTATACGACCCGAATTGCAAAACAACACAACGAATTATTATTTAGCATCTTATTATTATTACTCGTCTGATCCATATATCTAAGTATGCGTACAGGCGTATGTTCCATCCCACATAACTCCATATATGAGTAAGTCAAGATTGTTATTGGAAACTGATGATAAAACCAACGGTTATGTTTACAGTGGGTTCCATGCATGCCTGGAACCATGGTCCAGGGTGTTCTGTTATGTAATATCTCTACTTAATAATATAGTATTTTATTTTATTTTAAAATATTTATTTTGTTTCACTTATTTTTTATTATTATTAAATACACAAATTATTTTGAAATATTAAATGGTAACTTTGCTTTATATTTACCATTATTATTCATTAGCATTTCTATTACTAATTACTATTATTATTGCTATTAGTTGTTATTATTAGTAGTAGTTATTTCTATTATTATCTCATTATGATTATTATTTATTTTTTTATTATTATTAGTGTTATTATTTTTGTTGTTATTATTATTGTACTTGGAAGTATTATCATGTATTCTATTATCATTATTATCTATTTTATTATCAATTATTAGTAGTCATTCTTATTACCATTATTATTATTATCATCATCATTTTTATTATTAGTGTTACTAATTAATATTAACATTACTAATTAATTATGATTTTTCTTAATATCTAATGTTTATTAACCATTATTATTATTGTTAGTATTGTGTCGGTATCATTATTACTCTCTTTTCTGCTTATTCTTATTCCTAAACCCATTACCCATTAGCCTATTCCAAACCATTAACCCATTATCATATACCCGTTAACCCTTTACCCACAACCCAATAACACTCTATATATCATCTCCTAAATTCTAACCCTAATTATTATCTTCCCTTCCTCTTCAACTTCACAGCCGCAAATCCTTGGCCGAGCCCATGGCCGTGCCTCCTCCATGTCGTCCTCCGCCATCCCATCTCCTCCACCGGCGAGCGCGAACACCTCCACCGGAGTTCCTTGCAACCTCTGGCAGTCCCCGTCTCCTCCGCGTCCTCCACCGTGCCGCCTCGGAGCCATCCATGCCCGCGGCCGTGCCTCACATTTGCGTGAGTCTCCATCTCTCTCCTCTTTTATTTTGTGTATCTGGTGTATTTACTATATGTAGTGTGTGTGTGTGTGTAATTACATGTAGTGTGCGCAGTTGAGTGCAATACGTATGTATTATGTTTGTGTATGTGTGTGTTAGTGTGCTACATAATGTGTGTGTATCAATGCATGGGTGTTTGTGTGTTAATGTATGCATGTGTGCGTGTTTGCTTGTGTGTGTGTGTGATGGGTGAGTGTGCGTGTGAATTAATGTGTGTGTTAGTATATGTTTTGTGTGTAATTGCATTTGCATGTGGATGTGGGTATTTGCATATGTAAGTGTGGTAGTGAGTATTGATATGATTGTGTATATGTATGTGTAAGCCCGTATATTTATGTGTACGTGTGTGTGATGGTTGCGTACTACAGCAATTATAGACTCGCTCGTGCGATTTGAACTCATTAACAGGAGATTCAGATTGGTATTCACGTGGACCCGATACATTGGTGATTCGAAGACTGACCCATGAGAGGTTCGGAGATTCGTACCGGTTTGTGCAGTGAAGACCAGAAGGTGATTCGGATTCAAATTATGTCATTTTATGTGAGTGTTTGTTTTCATGTCATTTCCTTATTTACTGTTATCAGTAGGCGTTTGTATGTTATTCATATCATTTTATGTGAACGATTGATATATTTTACCAGTATAATTACCTGTATCACTTCATGAGAAATCAATGAGCGTTCACCTTATTTATTTAATTGATATGAGCATTTATCAACATCATTTCATGTGTTAGTAATTCGTCGTTGTTGGCTTGGGTCTAGTATTGATACATCTTAGATAGTGATGATTCGATCCATTGATTAGCTAGCCTAGTTCATATTTGAGGATAAATTCATATTTATGTGGAGTCCTTATCAGACTTGATATTCCTTTAATTGATAATTATTTAGATAAGAATTCTTTTGGATATTGATGACATATTAGATGTGATGTTCCTTTATTAAGAGACTGATTTTTCTGATGCTTGGTTTTGTACATAGACTTATTCAGAGTTGGAGTTGTTTTGAGATGCATGTTCTATTTATCGGATCTTGATCAGCATTTAGATGAGATTTACGTAACTGGATTTATAGTAATGAGTATTTGGGATTTATTCGAGTATAGATGATATTTTGTTGATGTTGAGTATCAAAAGTAAACATTCCTAGATTTCATGTTGGCTGAGAATGTTCTCTTATTTCAGTTATGATTTCGGTCTTTGTTGATTTAAATTGTTCTCGAGGATATTCAATGGTTCACTTCATGATTGGTTGCTGGTTATTGCAGTTATTCAGTTATACAGATAGAGTTATTGTGTTAGTGATCTAATTAATATCGGTGATCTCGTACTCATAGTTTATAGTAGTTGTTAGATATCAGTATCAATTATCAGTTGTTAGTGACACCATTATGTTAGTGACTCTATATCTCCAGTGTTCTATTTCAGATGTCAGTTATTAGTTGTCAATTATCAGTTGTTAGATATGAGTTATTCAATTTTCAGATATCAGCGTGTATTGACATCACCAGTTGTTAGAGATATTCGGTTACTATTACATCCTATATATATAACCTATTATTTGCTTGATAATAAAAAACACCTTAACCTGGGGAAAGGGGTAATTGCCTGATAATGTATGTCGTGTATTTTGGGAGGACTTATTATGGTATACCGAGTTGTGAGTTCCACCATTGGGAACCAAGGTAGTACTGGCTATCTAATTATTCAGTTGTTAGTTGTCAGGGCTATGCCCGGATTACGATGTCACACTAATTATCTTTTCGTATGGGGCTGTGGTCTCAGTTATTAGAGCCTTGCGGCTTGTCCTGGTTCAGCGCTAGGGGCGTTAGATCGTGGTATCGGGCATGCACAGTACCCTTCCAAAACACATGCACTACATTGGCAGGCAGTAACAACAATGATAATCTTGTTTCATGTTTGGGAAAACGGCTGTGGTATGGGACACAACTAAGTATTACATTAGCTAGATTAATAATAACCTACCAGACTAGTGATATATGCTAGATTACACATCTTGACATCTATTATTTTCATTTATTATGATATGAGTTATATTTCGTTCATAACTTTGTTCATGATATTGTTTATTCAATTACCTTCTATTTACAGTTTTAGATATGCTATTATCGCATACACACTGTTTATATGCACAAGCACCTTCCCTTTTTTTACACACTCATTGGGTTGCTTTCTGACAACCCTAAATTTGTACGTCCAGATATTGAATGTTTTATTTCATTGATCAGGTATTCATTGAGATTATACGCTTTGCAAGGACCCAGAGTTTCTTTCAATTCGATTCTGTATTCTTACTTCTTCTTTATTCATATTGTTTTCTGATTCTCCCTATATCATTATCAGTTATCATTTCATCTCTGTGTTTATTTATTATCATGTGTGGATGCTTATATGTGACATTGCAGTGATAGTGATTTATTTTAGGAGATTCATATACCTTGTTCGAGTTACTTAAGGCTTAGCGCGTATACATGAGGTATTTTCCTTGCGTATAAGCGTCCCGACTCTCATCGCATCTCCGTTCCAACGTATTTTGGGAAGCGGGGCGTGAGACGTTGCTGGTGTACAGAACTGGCCGCAAGGCATACAAGAGGTGAGTCTTATTGTTTGCCCATTTAGGAATGTAACAGGAGGTAGGGAGCCAGTGTTCCCCTCAAAACACCTAAAGGCCCTTAGGTAGAACTGAAAATTTTACTTGCACAATATTTAAAACCACTCTAAACACATTCACCACTTGAAGCCTATCAATTTTACCCTTACCCAATGTAAGTTGTCATTTTTATAGTTTTATTATGTAATTATCAATTTATGGGAATAATTGGAGCAGGTCAGGTTCAGGAATTCAAGAGTGCAAGAGTACATGACTACAAGAGATACCGGTCACTGTATATAATAAAGGATAGCAGTTACCAGATTCCCGTAATATGATAATCACAAGTCAGACGGTAATATAACAGGTGGCAGGGGATAAGTAGTAACATACAAGTGTCAGGTGATAACAAGCAGGTGTCAGGTGTCAAGTAATAACATGCCAGGTGATAGCACAACAAATATCCACTGTTGTATAACACAATACAGGAAAATGGACTGATACTGGGGATCAATACGAATACAAGAAAAAGGTATTGGTACGAATACAGAAAAATAATACAATTTTAAAAAACAGTATAAATAATGGTTTCAAACTCTTCACAACCATCAAGAAAAGAATAATAGTTAAATTATCAAGTGGGCAAGCAAGTAAGCGGACATCCAAGCGGCGCTAAGCAAAGCTGGAGTGAAGCTAACACACAGCACTAGACGCCATCACGCTTGACATGGTTACCGCTCCCGGCACGGCTAAATGTACATGATGGAACGGAGCGTATGAACGCTAAACTACTGTATGTGGCAAAGCCGCGCTTACGGCGTAACTATGCTTGAACGGAGTTAGCGGTAAAGTGCTGATGCTAGGTCTGCCTACCAGGCATAGCTAAAAGACCCGACGGTCTGAATGCACTCCCATTTCGAGGAAGTGAGCGAGAGTCTAAAGGGCTAATAGGCCCGAAGGCAGAGTAAGTACCTGCAGAAGTGTCAGTATCAAACATACGCATATGTAATAACTAAGTTGTCAATAGAGTAGTGAAGCCCGGAGGCTAAGCAAGGCAGAAATAGAGTCGCGAGTAGACAAGCGAACAATCAAACAGAGCTAAGAAAGGCTGGAGTGAAGCTAACACACAGCATTAAAGGCTATCATGCTCGTAGTGGTTACTGTTCACGGTGAAGCTACGCATGCTTGTGGTGGCGGGTAAAGCGCTCCACATCACTCGTGATGAAGCCGCGCCCAAGGCGTAACTACACCCAAGTAGAGTTAACGGTAGAGCACTGTGCGCTAGGCTCGCCTATCAAGCGGGGCCGAAAGACCTGACGGTATGTGCACCCAAAGGGCTGTAAGGAGACCATAAGGTCTAAGCGCACTACCGGTAGGTACCACGAAACCCAGAGGGTGCAAGGGATAAACCTATTGGGTAGCCAGCCCGAGAATTGGGCTATACAAGAGTACCTGCATAAAATATTAGTACCACACAAGCATACATATAAACATGGCAATAATTAGACTATCTAAGGAGTGATGAAGCCTGGAGGCTAAGTGTAGAGCCCGGAGGCTAATAGGGCCAGAGACTGAGTAGATAACTCGAATGCTAAACATCCACGAAGGGTCGGCCACGCATGTAATAAAGCAGTAATAAAATACATCGCAGGTAGTGCATATGTGCAGGTATAAAACTAGACTACTACAGGCATTTGTCACACCGATATAAATACACGTTTCCACAGTATACATGCACACACTCACACCAATACAAATATACTGGATTGGTACATTTACACGTGTCCACATATACAAATACAACAGTCTCAGTTACATTATATACAAATGCCCGTCGAAGCGGGGTACCCAAATAAGGCGAGAACACTAGCCAAAAATCTTCAAAAAATGTCGTAAAATTCAGAATCTCAAGAACACATGCACGTGTCGCTAATATATTAAAATATATATATATATTTATTTATTTTTAGAGAGAGAATAAGAGAGAGGAGAGAGAAATAAGAGAAAGAAGAGAGGAAGCAGGAGAAAGAGAGAGGGAAGGAAAAGAAAAGAGAGAAGAGATGGGGGCAGTAGCCCCTGCTCATAGCCCGTTGGGCCCAACGGGCTGGCCATGGGCCCAGGCGGCGCTGGCAGCGCGCCGGCCTTGGTGGCCGCCAACCAACTAGAGGGGGAAGAGAGTGTGAGGGGTTGGCTGGGAGGTGAGGTCATTATGATGGTGGTGATGTTTAGGGGTAGTAATGGAGATGTAGATGGTGGAGAGGGTGGAGGAGGTGAAGGTGGTGGTTGTGGTGGTGGTGGGTGATGAGATTGGGAGGTGGTGGTGGTGGATGTTGTTGGTTGAGGAAGTTGAAGATGGTGTAGGATGGGTGGTTGGTGGTGGTAAGGTTGAAAATGATGATGGTGATGTTGGAGGAGATAAAGGAGGAGAAGGGGAGTGGGAGGGGAAGGTAGCCGGAGTAGGGGCCCGCCGTCATTCTGGGGTCGTTGGCGTGGAGGAGAGGCCAGGCGGTTCCAAAAGACAGAGAGAGTGAGGGAGAGTGAGAATTTGAGAGTGAGAAAGAGAGTAGAGAAGAGGGGAAGTGAGTAATAAGAGAGAGAAATGAAAATTGTGAGGGAAAGAGAGAGAATTTGGTAGGATGAGAGGGGGTTCTCCATTCGCTAGCCGCAGGAAGAAGGAGAAAAGAAAAGAAAGAAGAGAAGTAAAAGAAGGAAAAGAAAAGAAAAAGGGAGAGATATTTTGGAGGGGTATTTTGTGTGGTGGAGAAAAAAAGGAAAAAGAAAAAGAATATAAAAAGAAAAAAGGAGAAAGAAATGAGTGGAGGAGAAAAGGGAAAGGAAGAAAAAGAAAAAGAAAAAAAATCTAGATAACACGCTGAATCCGGGAAAATATCGAAAATACCGAAAATGCTGGAAAATAGAGTAACTCAGAAAGGTCCCGAAAAATTCTCAAAAATAGAAAATATTATATTAAAATACATGGTGAAATCGGATTCAAGAATCTCAATCACATTTTCAAATTAAAATTGCTTGAATCAACTGGTGATACCAGTCGACACCAAATCCGGTGGAATTTTGATTAATTCAGAAAATCTCCAAAAATGTACTAAAGTAGAAAATGCGATCCTGAGGAACAATTTGAAAGCAGTTTCTAGAAATTTAATTTTGTTTGCGAATTAAAAAATTCGAAGTCGATCGACAGCACCAGTCGATACCAGTTTTGAAGATTTTGCAATTTAATCCAAAAATTTTTTAGAAAATCATCAAAAATATAAAATATTAGAAAATAATGTTTGAAACTGAAACTGATCAAATCTGACTATAAGAAATATCAAATTGAGCAGAACACTGGTATCGGGTCCCCAGTTCAGACTCAGGCTGACTTTTGAATCCAGGAATCCGGATCAATACCAAATGATAATGTAAACAATCATAAAATAGAAATAAATATAGGGAGTTAAATTGGAAAAATACAATTGAACAATCAGAATACGTATCTAAGTATGTATTCCGGGAACGGAGTGTTACACAAAGTGCCACACCACATACGTGGTGGGGGCCACCTGTTGAACCCCATGGAGGCCACCTCTAGAATCCCACATCTTAAAAATCTTATGCCTCCTGTCTCCCATTATCCTGTTACATGTTATTAGCAGTAATATTACTGTGTAATTAAATATAATAAATATAACACCGGGTTTGGGATAAATTGGGCGGTTGACTAGATCTTATCAGGTGGATGTCATGGATCAATATTAGTCTCACTGTAGGGACGTGAAAGTACTGGTGATCGGGGGAAGCCGCGAACGAAAAGTGTATGTTTTGAAATTGATATTTAAAGTGTGTGTGCTTTGGCTTCCTCGATACTTCCGTTATAGCATAGAGGCTAAAACGAGTCGAATCCACAAGACGGAAAGCGATACAAACTTACACGATATGTTCACGTGTATGTTAAAAATTCTTCAATGTTTAAAAGAATAAAAAGAAAAGAAAACAAAGTGAAGAAAGTAAAGCATGAAAAGAGAAGAGTACGGTGAAACACGAAGAAGTGGGAAACATAGAAAAAATAGTTTTTGTGATTGTTGTTTGTATATCTAAAACAAAGTAAAAAGAGAAAGTAAACTCATGGCTTCTAACTACTAATGGCTCTATTAACATCCTAACCTCTTAGTGATAGCTGCATCACATGTATCTTTGGCCATCACTAGTCCTTGGTTCAAGAGCGTTTCAAAGCATGACCCATGCGATAACTTTCACATCAAAACTCAACATAACAAGTGCAAGCTACACTTAAACCATCAAACTAAATAAGAGTAAGCATGGAGTAAAGTAGTGTTAACTTGTTAGAGAGTTAGGATGTTAGAGTGTAGATCCATCATCATGAGCCATCAATAGCTCTTGCAAGAGCAAGGCCAAGTAGAGGCTATTAGATTCATGTGGTTATAAAGTAAGAAGTTAGCAAGTTAGTGGTTAGTAGTTAGTTGCCATGAGAGAAAATTAGCTAAGCATGTAAAAGGAGTTAGAGAGAGAAGATAAAGAGAGGTAAAGAGAGAACCTTTCATAGCTTGTCACCTTCTATTATAAGTACTCTTACTTTCCAATCATGTATCACTCCCTCTCCTATTACAAGATCTATAAGAAATGAAAAATACAAAGGAGAAAGAAGAACAACTAACCTAAACTACTCTATACTACAACATGGAGAAGAAAACTACCCTAAAACTACACTATAACTCCTCAAAAACTTCCCCTCGCTGGGCTCTGGAAAGCCCCAAGTATTTATAGGCAAAACTGGGCCCAGGGACAGTGTACGGAGCCGTGCGTCAAATCCTGGCGCGCGGCTCCATACCAGAGCCATGGAAACGCGGCTATGGCCGCGTTTCCTCGGCCATAGTACGGCCGTGCGCGCGACGCCGCCTGCCGCGCGCTGTCCTGTGGCCCCCCTGTCAGTTGGATGTCCCGGTTTCTGATTTTGGGCCCCTGGTGTTGACAAAACAGCTCTCCAAAGTCAATGCTATATTTGTAGGCTTTTAATCACCAATTAAATGGTAATTTAGGGTCTTCTTCTTCATTTCATGCATGGACCTAGAAACATACAAGATAAGTATTATTAGCAGAATTTAATATTAAATAAATGTGAAGATGTGATATAAAATATGCAGTTTTAGAGACTAATACCACCCCGACACTTATCTTTTACTCGCCCGAGCAAAACAAAAGACTAAAGGAATTATTATACCACTTTCGCAGGTGACGCGATTGCACTGAGCATGTGCAACAAGCCGTTAAACCTCTAGGTTTCCCCTAGAGTGGGAGTTTTGTCTCCTGAGGGTTTTCAGCGGATTACACCAACAAAATCCATAAAGAAAAAAAAATCAAATGTTAGTATTTTGAACGCATTTTTGAAATAAAGAAAAGTGTTGAAATATTTTGGCGAAAATATAAGTGATCCAAGGTCATAGGTTAATCAGAAATTATTTTTCCTTAAACTAAGTCGAAATGCAAAATCTTGTTATAAATTAAATGTAAGAATTTAAAATTGAATTGATTCTTTGATCTTTCATAAAACTCTTAGAAAAATATGTACTTTGTGAACTGTGGAGATTTGTGGGATATCGACTCAAACATTCATGTCATTGATTTGTGTATATTTATAATTTTATTCTTTTTTTCTTCCCTTAGTTTTCTTAGGCTTTCTTATTTACCCGGGTAGTGAGCCTTTAGCCGGTGACTCTCAAACCAGATGATCTTAGGGCAGCAGATGAGAAAACATCCCTCGGGCTTAAGGACTCGAGTAAATAAGGCCACCAAACTAAAGGGGATTTTTTGTCCACCGCTTTAGGCCTGAATAATCATGCTTCCTGAGGCATAATTACCCAACTTCAATAAGTGATTTTATCATCATTTCATTATATATATATATATATATATATATATATATAATATATATATATATATATATATATATATATATATATATATATATATAGTATTTTCAGTCTTTATTTCAATCCCAAAATTGTGTAAATGTGAAGTGCATAAATCTAAGGGAAAAAATTCAATATCAAATTATCTTTCCAATCTTACTTTCTTATCCTAAAATTAAACAAGATCTATTATTTTGACTTAGTTTAAAAATTCATAATTTTAGCTCTTCCTAATTTCTAAAATAAACTTAATTTTCTTTAAAATAAATCAAAATATTTCCCTTATGTCAAAAGGTTTTGTAAAAAGAAAAGAAAAGGATTTTTATACAAAAGAAAATTTTAAAAAGTTCCTAAAAAGAAGTGAAAAGAAAGAAAATTTAAAACTAATCTATGTTAGTAAACCCTCCCCTACACTTATCTCATGCATTGTCCTCAATGCATCGTGAATGTGTATATACATGAAACAAATGAAAAGGGAAGAAAAATTACCTCATGGTGGTGGCTCGATGGTGGTCTGATTGGCCAAGCGTTGCTACCCAATCAAGATAATGTGGTTGCTCACGAAATCCACCGTTATTACACTCCCCAATTTTAATAGGATCATGCAAGATCCTATCATAAAAATTATTCCCTTTACATGACCAATCTTGGGATGATCACTGAGTCATTATGGTCAACATTTTGGTCCAACAATAGAATGTGATTTTGTGGAATGGATGATTTGGGTTTTGAAATGAAAAGTTCGGGAATCAATACTAACTCGGGAAAATCAACTTTGGGTTCGAGAGTCGGTTTAGGTTCAAGAGTTGAGTCCAAATCAAAGGTTTAATTTCACATTCTGTTCCTATCAATGAAATGTGACTATAAAAAAGAAGTGGTTCAATTTCAAAATCCATGGATACAGGAATCAATGTTGGCTCGGGCAATGGGTCCAACTTGGGTAAGGATGTCGGAGTCAACATAATTTCAAAGATTGGAA
Organism: Agave tequilana; assembly: GCA_038442645.1. Classification (NCBI taxonomy): domain Eukaryota; kingdom Viridiplantae; phylum Streptophyta; class Magnoliopsida; order Asparagales; family Asparagaceae; genus Agave; species Agave tequilana. Next base: position 76,147 of record JAVJIF010022336.1, read on the forward strand.
TTGAATCACAGAGTTTTGGGTCGGGTTCACATTCATATTCAAGTTCAATTTTATTGAAATGAAAACTTGCCAATTTGTCCTCGGGTTGATATTTGTCAAGTTCAAAGTTTTGTGGTGAAATTGAATCTTAGTCATAGTCTTCAAGATTCCATGATTTTTGGTTTTCATCAATATGATTAGAAGTATTAGGAATAGTAAAAGATTGGGTAGGGAGTGTTTCCTTATTCCTACACATATTTTCCAATCGACTAAGTCTAACTTCTATCATATTAAAAGGATTCTTTTGGAACTGATCATGAATTTCGTACTCTTTTCTAAGTCGGTATGTTATTCTTACTGTGGGACATGGAAAATGGAGTAAGGATCCTGGATTTGAAAACTTTGATGGGATTTTGAGTCCTCTAGATTTTGAATTCGTCGCTCGAGTTCCTCTAAGGCCTCCATCTTCTTTTCTCAGTCAATTGGTTCTTCTAATGGTTGTTCAGGGGAAGGAGTATATGAAGCTGGACGTTGGTAAGGTGGTTGACCATAATACTAGGGAGAGTTGTATCCCCATTGACTCGATGAAGAGTGGTGATGATTATTCCAGTCTTGTTTATAGTATTGGGACTAGGGCACATATTGAGTCGGATAATCCCAATTCGGCATATAAGGTTGGTTCATGTTGTACATAGTCGGGTCGGAATTATCTGAGTCAAATGAGGTCGGGGTGAAATATGGATTCATATTTGAATGGAAAAAATTGTTGTTGTTGAAATCCATATCATAATTTACAAAAAGAAAACAAACAAACAAACAAATACAGAAAAGAAAAAAAACAAGCCTATGCTAGGTTGACTTAGACCTAGACGACTCCTAACTGATTAGACTGTCCACCGGGGTACATTATTGGAATCTGACCACGAGTTAATCGCCAGGTAGGGGTAAAATCAGTGGAGGTATCCGTGCCAGAGCAACGGGCCTAATTATGCCAAACCACTATTCTTCGAGGTTTCGCCTCTCAATCCCCAACCCTAAACACCGATTTGACAAGAGTCAACTTCTAACAACTTTCTTCTTAGGTCAATCTCTTAAATGAGTCCGAGATATCTCTAGGGCCAATGTCTAGCAAATTTTATTAAGGCTTGGGTTGTGTGAGTGGGGAGGTGATTTTTGGGCTAAGGGAGGGTAATGACTTCCCCACCTTATGTTATATTGGGTTTTGCCTTTAAGTTCAATTCGTGCAAATGTGCAATATAGATAAGAATGAATACACAAAGAGAGTAAATCACCCACGTGTTTTGTCCTAACTTTATGCTATGCAATATGTACACCTCCGTCAAGATCACAACAATACAAGAACAAAATACAGTATATTGGAATTGAAATTGACACGTGCCTAGATGCAAATGTCTAAACCGTTTTAAAGCATCCAATTTCTGTATTTTAGTTATTAAATTATTATAGTGCACAGGTAACAAATATTAGCAACAGAATATAAAAATATACAAGAATTTACCCAACCACACAAGAGCAAGTGTGGACTTCTGCAATACTAAAAATTTAACCTGCACACCAAAACAAAGAAGAAAAGTTAACAAAAACGTGAAATCAAACCGTTCCCATCCCCGGCAACGGCGCCAAAATTTGATCGGGGGAACCGCGCACGCAAAGTGTATGTTTTAAAATTGATATTTAAAGTGTGTGTGCTTTGGCTTCCTTGATACTTCCGTTATAGCGTAGAGGCTAAAACGAGTCGAATCCACATGGACGGGAGGCGATAGAAGCTTACACGGTATGTTCAGTGTATGTTGAAAGTTCTTCAATGTTTGAAAAAATGAAAAGAAAAGAAAAGAAAATAAAGAAAGTAAAGAATGAAAGAGAAGAGTACGGTGAAACACGAAGAGTGGGAAACATAGAAAAAATGATTTTTGTGATTGTTGTTTGTATATCTAAAACAAAGTAAAAAGAGAAAGAAAACTCATGGCCACTAACTACTAATAACTCCATTAACATGCTAACCTCTTAGTAATAGTTGCCTCACATGTATCCTTGGCCATCACTAGTCCTTAGTGAAAAACACCTAGAGGGGGGGTGAATAGGTGTTAGTGCTAATCTATTAAACTAAATGCGCTAAATGCGGAAGCTAATGCAAATTTTGCAACACACTTAATACAACACACAAGTGTAGCCGAATTCCCCGTGAAGGGCTCTGGACTAACTCCTCTTGATTCCCCTAGATATGGGTTGAGGTGCTATGTGAAGCTCTTGTGGTTAAGTATAAGTGAGGCACACACAAACAACCAAGCATATAAGAGATATAGCAATATGAGATATGCAAGGTACAACACAAGCAAATAGATAATAATGATATGACAATAAGAATGATGCTATGCACAACACAAATGTAAAGAGAGAGAGAGTTAGAGAGACAATGGATCAAACGCAAAGTCCAAGATATGTTTCGAGGTTCGAGCACCTTGCTCTACATCCCCGCCTACACCACCGTGTAGGATTTTCAATCCACTATCTCCCACCGAGGGAACCTTCACCGAGAAGGATTTGTTACAACTCTAAGAGTACCAAACTCCTCTCTCAAACAACCACCTCACAACCGAGGGGTAGGCCCTTAGCCAAACAACCAACACCTCTACCTAAGAGGGTACAACCACCAAGCTCCACCTCACACAAGAGGGAGCAAACACAAATCTCCACCTCTACCAAAGAGGGAGCAAACACCAACCCAATACAACAACCTCAACCTCTACCAAAGAGGGAGCAACCAACAAATGAGGGTTTTTACAACAAGTGGTATATCTCAACCACAAACCTCTCCTTTTTCCACAAACAAAGATCCTAAATAGAATAGGATAGAAGATAAGCTCAAGTGTGGAAAACAAGTGTTTTGATCAAAGAAATACTCTTGGGAAAATACCAAATGAATATTGAATTGAAGAACAATAAACCAATTCTCAAAAACCTATTTTCTTTGAAAATAACAAAACAAATAAAATGAATCTTTTTGCTCTTTAAACTCTTTTGAAAACTTGTTTTTAAAACCCGAGAGTGGGAAAAAATTAGCTCTTGAAATCTTGGCCAAAACCCTAGAGAAATGGGGTTTATATAGGCCAAATCAGAACTAGCCGTTAGGCTGATCTTTCAATCTGACAGACCTTCGGTCGACCGCCCGGTCGACCGCCAATGGTCAAAAATCCGACCGTTGGAGCAAACCGGTCGACCGCCCGGCCGACCGAAATAAACAGAGAGCACTGCTCTAAGTTACGGTCGACCGCGCCGGTCGGCCGTCCCACTGCGTGTCAGACGTGCACGGTTCTGTGCACGTCGGTCGACCGTATGGGTCGACCGGCCCATGGTTCGGTCGATCGCCCGGTCGACCGGCCTGGCCTGACAGACAGGTCTGGGTCAAAATTTGGGTTAAAACATATTTTGAAAATTCTTTTAATAACTTGTAAAAATCCCAAAATGTTTTTACCATATTGCATTGATATATAAACAAGTGATAAACATTTCTACTCAAATATCAAGCATATGAAACCATTTTTGTTTCTTAACATTTTACCAAAAATCAAACATGTATTTTATCAAACTTGGATTTTTCAATACATGAATAGGAAAGTCAAAATAAGTTTGTTTAAGAAGTTTAAGCATGCATGTATAGAAAGAATATATCTACTATACATATGAACTATGTAAACTTGTTTTGATCAAACTATTCATAAAAACCAATTCCAAAACATGAAACGTGTGTGTATTGTGCACTTGAGCATATCAACTATACTAAGCTTTACAATTGGATCTAAAACACACTATCTAAACTAGGATACCTAAGTCTTCTTGACGATCTCCATCTTCAAGTAGACTTGCTCCCAAACGTCCATCCATGAGCTAGGCAAGGTGTGATCTTGATGCTTGAGCCCTGGAATCACCATGTGAAGCTTCCAAACATCTTGTTGAAGCTATCACCAAACTAATATCTTGCTAATGATCTGAAACTTAAAATCACAAGAGTACTAGTAAACATAACTACATGAGTTGATCATCATCAAAATTAGAGTGGAAGGCCTTTGGGCCAACACTTAGTTCAAGAGCGTTTCAAAGCATGACCCATGCGATAACTTTCACATCAAAACTCATCATAACAAGTGCAAGTTACACTTAAACCATCAAAACTAAACAAGAGTAAGCATAGAGTAAAGTAATGTTAGCTTGTTAGAGAGTTTAGGATGTTAGAGTGTTAGATTCATCATCATGAGCCATTAATGGCTCTTGCAAGAGCAAGGCAAAGTAGAGGCTATTAGATTCATGTGGTTATAAAGTAAGAAGTTAGCAAGTTAGTAGTTAGTAGTTAGTTGTCATGAGAGAAAATTAGCTAAGCATGTAAAAGAAATTAGAGAGAAGAAGATAAAGAGAGGTAAAGAGATAACCTTTCATAGCTTGTCACCTTCTATTACAAGCACTCTTACTTTCCAACTATGTATCACTCTCTCTCCTATTACAAGATCTACAAGAAATGAAAAATATAAAGGAGGAAGAAGAAGAACAACTAACCTAAACTACCCTACACTACAACATGGAGAAGAAAACTACCCTAAAACTATACTACAACTCCTCAAAAACTTCCCCTCGCTGGGCTCTGGAAAGCCCTAAGTATTTATAGGCAAAACTGGGCACCAAGGACATTGTATGGAGCCGCGCGTCAAATCCTAGCGCGCGGCTCCATACCAGAGCCGCGAAAACGCGACTATGGCCGCGTTTCCGTGGCCATAGTACGGTCGTACGCGCATCGCCGCTTGCCGCAGCTGTCCTGACGCCCCCCCTGTCAGTTGGATGTCCCAGTTTCTGGTTTTGGGCCCCTAGTTTTGACGAAACAGCTCTGCAAAGTCAATAGCTATATTTGTAGGCTTTTAATTATCAAGTAAATGGTGATTTAGGGTCTTCTTCATTTCATGCCATGGACCTAGAAACATACAAGAGAGGTATTATTAGCAGAATTTAATATTAAATGTGAAGATGGGGTATGAAATATGCAGTTTTAGAAACTAATCAATTGGTTATAGCTTGTTATAGCTCATTAAGCTTCTTATTTCTTGTTACGCCCTAGCGGGCTAGTCCTGGTCTTAGCAACTAGGGGCTTGTTTAATGTCGTGGTCCTGGGTATGCACGGGATACTCACCCGATTAGAACTCCTTGACCATTGAGTTTTCAATTAACATAATAAAATAATTTAAACATGATGACAGCAGGAATGATTGTTATTTGGTCACTCTCTTGTTCGAATAATGGTACTCGTATGCCATGTTCGGTTGGGTTCGGCTGGAGTACGAGCTCCGGTATGAACTGTCAGTGGTATGAGACACTGAAAGAGATTAATTAAATATCAAGTAATACTGATTGTTATTATTGTATAAATAAAATGCAATGCTCGATACATGTATATTATTGTCTATTTATATTGTGTTATATTTTCTGATTTCTTGTCCACTCACATGTTACATATATACTTTGCATTCTATGTAGAAACAGTTCCTGTATGAATACAGACACTATAGCGTGATTACTTCTGTTATTTTATATATAAATATTCATATTGATCACTATACTGTCATACTACTACTATTAGTGTAAATAATAAATATGAAATAATTAAGGCTTGGATTATGTTAATTATGCAACATAATGTCTTTATTATCTAATCAAATTCAGTAACTTGCTTATAATAGTTAATAATAATATATTAATGGCTATAAATACTTTAATGATAATATAATATTATAATATTAGTTGATATATTTAAAACTCTTCTTGATTAACATCATTATTGTTTTAATCATGTTTTGTATAATATTGTAGAAATAACATTATTATAACATGCTAGATATTAATAATGTCATATTGCAGATACAATAATTATAACATATATATCGTAAATATAATTATATTGTATTACTGGTATTTATAAATGTATTATATATTATCGTGATGGTACTATGAATATAGTATATATTATTATTTTCCTCATTTTATCACTCACTAGGTCACCTTTTGATGAACCTGAGATTACTTCCTCAGGTTAGAAGTTAGAGATTGCGTAGTACCTGATTCTTCACGAGACATTAGTAGGGTATCTTGCCTCTTTATCATCAGTACATATCTTTATTATCTGCTCTTTGGTTTCTTATTATCCCTGCTCTTCATATCTATTATGACCACTGTCTTTTTTGTAAGTATTCTTGTATCTATTTAAGCTGAGATTTTTGTGTATATTATATTTATTTCCCTGTACCAAGGTTTAGCGTGTATACGAAGGGTATTTTTCTTGCGTATATACGTCGCTGACTCTCGTCGTGTCCGCGCTATATGATTTGGGAAGCGGGCCGGACACTACTTGTACTAAAAAACAAGGAAGTGTGATTCCCATTGACAGTAAAATATGTTGACATAAAGAGAAATATATTTACTAGTTATATCATCTGCAATCGCTTGAATCTCAAGACATTCCTCAAATCAATCATATACTTTATTGAGATAGATAATCTAAGAGGAACCCAACTGATCGGTTACTGATATTGCATATTCATCGTCACATTCCCATATTTATGGTATAATAAACATTGCTTTTTAATAGAATTTTTGTCTAAATTAATGCAGGCCTTTACTTAAAGAGATGGAAGAGGAAACAAGCTCAAAAGCCAACTTAAATTCAGATTAAATCAAAATCAAGATTAGGTCAAATGTTCAGCTGAAGATCAGAGCAAATCAGAGAGATAACACCAAATGAAAAGCGATTAAATTAGAATTTTTAAGAATCCATTTCGGTTAGCTGAAGATCAACAGTGATATTGTCAAAATTCAGAAACTAAATCGCAAACCAGTTGGATAAACGAACGAAACAAAGCAACAGAGTGATATGCTCTCAGGACGTGGCCACTTGGCTACATTCTGGCCACGGATCCGCAGTCAAAGCCGCGGATCCGCGGCTTGGTTGCAACCAACGGGGGAGCGTTTGCTCTCCCTATATTTACATATTAGCCCAGAGGCGTTTCACCTTAGTTTTGATGATGACTAACTTATGAAGGTTAGTTTACTAATAATCTTATGTTTATACAATTTCAGTTATTGATCAAGATATTAGTAGGTGTTTAGCTTCAACAAAGGAGTTTTGGGAGCTACACATGAAGATTCAAGAGCTCGCGCGTTAAGATCGCATCTAGCACTCGAGCTACACATGAAGATTCAAGAGCTCGCGCGTTAAGATCGCATCTAGCACTCGGATGGAGTTAAGCTCATTTGATCGTGTTTGGATTGGATCGTCTTGAAGATGAGGATCGACAAGAAGACTTCGGTTTGTTTATATCTTGTGTAAAGATAGATAGTGTTGATATGCTCAAGTTCACACACACACACACACACAAGTTCAATACATTTGGTTTTTCGGTTTAACCGGTATTGAATTTCGAATAGACATATATATGGTTTTCATGAATAGATAGAATCAAAACAAGTTTACATGGTTTAATATATATTAGATTTCATCTATATATATTTGTGCTTCAGACATTTGGAAAAACTTAAATGTTCTATTTCATGTGTTTGGAGTTTTGTATTTAAACAAAACTTATTTTTGGATTTCATGTCAAAAATATAGATATATCTATTACATGTGTAGTGGATTCTATCCATACACAATATGCTTCAAATGAGTTTAAATATCATGTTTTTGTATTTATACAAGTTTATAGAAAAATCGTATTTTTCTTTAGAAGTTTGGTTTCTGGAAAATACCGTTTTTATTTAAGGCTAAATACTTTATGTCACAAAATAGTTCAAATAGTTTGTAATATGTGTTGATTTTTGGTCACACATATTTGTTATTCACATATCTTACAAGACTTATTTTATGAATTTATAAGATTTTATGGGATTTTATTAGAGATTAAAATACCTAAATTTTAAGTCCTGAAATCCCTGCCAGATCCCACTGGCGGTCGATCGGACGGTCGACCGAACCAGGAGTCTGTCAACCGGACCAGTCGACCGATGTGCACGAGAAACGTGCACAGATCAGCCAAGTAGGCCGATCAACCGACTGAAAGCACCCAACTCTCGGGTGCCGTCGGTCGACCGGGCGGTCGACCAACAGGCCTGGCGCGGTCGACCGGAGGCACAACGGTCAGAAATATGACCGTTGCGCCGGTTGACCGAAAGGGCAGTCTGGCCACTTTCAGGCTGCAACGGCTACATTTTGAGAAAGGCTATAAATAAACCATCTCTTGGACTGATTTCATAAGGATTTTGAGAGCAAATTTTCTCATCTATACAAGTGTTTTAGCAGCAAGTTTTTAAGAGGTTTTTGTGCCAAAAAGATTTATCTTTATTTTGTTTTCAAGGTTGTAAAAATCAAAGAAAAATAGAGTCTTTGATAAATTGGTTTTGATCTTTGTTTTTATCTTCTTCTAGTATTTTTCTCAAGTATTTTCTTTGTGATTTGTTTTCCAAACACCTGTTTTTCACACACTCGAGCTATCATCTCTATCCTATCTATATGATCTTGTTTTTATGGGAAATACTGTTTGTGGTCTATTGTGATCACCAAGGATTGTTTGTGGTCTTTGAGATCATCAAGTTGTAATCTTTCTTTGCTTTGGGTTTGCGTTCATCCCTCTAGTGTAGAGGTGATGGTAGCTTGGCTTTGAGCCCTTATCCCTCTTTGTGTAGAGGTGATTGTTGGTTGGTTTTGTGCCCATCCCTCTTTGTGTAGAGTTGATTGTTGCTTTGGCTTTGTGCCTTGTCTCTATTGTAGAGGTGGCTGTGTTGGAGAGAGGAGTTGGGTACTCCTTACCTTGTACTTGCAAATTCCTCGATGGAGGTTCCATGTGTGGGAGGTCCAGTGTGGACATAGTGGAAATCCTTCTGTGTGAAGGCGGGGACGTAGAGCAGTGGCTCGAACCTCGAAACATATCTTGGTGTTTACGTTTGATCCACTATCTCTTACTCTCTCTCTTATATCTTGCATTGCTTCATATTGTTCAAATCATACATGCTACATATTGTTTGTGTGCCCATACTTGTGTTGAACCAAGAGAGCTTCATATAGCACCTCAACTCTTATTTAGAGGATCTCGAGGAGATAGTCCAGAGCCTTTCATGGGGAATTCAGCTACACTCTTTGATTACACATAGTGTGTTGCAATTAGTTTTTAATTTCGCATCATTATCATTAGATTAGCTACACACCTATTCACCCCCCTCTAGGTATATTTTTTCAATTGGTATCAGAGCCTACGCTTCTGATATTAGGTTTAACCACCTAGGAGTGAGATCTTGGTTTGCTAATCTAGATTTACATTTGCACACATATAGTTTATACACTCATGGATCACCTTGCCCCTCCCATGTTTGATGTTTTTAACATCGATATATGAAAGCTTAGGATGAGTGCTTATTTAAAACCCTAGGTTTGCATGTCTATCTTGCCACTACCAAGAAAACCTATTTTGGTAATACAAGTACCTTGAGACAATGCACAAGCCCTAGATGCACTAAAGCATACTCTTAGGAAAGAATATTTATCTATGGTTTTCTCATTGTGATTCCGCTTTTGCAGTGTGGAATACATTGACCTCTCCCAAGCTACAAACGACAAACATTGTGGAGAAAGAATCTAGTGGAGATGAGTCCGACGATGCTTGCTACATGGTCCAAGGGCATGACTCCCTTGAGGTAAACTCGGACACTCAACTAGATGATAATGCTAATTCTTCAGGTGATGACCATATGGATGCCGATGCATTAAATGAAGAACTATCTATAGTTTGTGAAAACTTGCTTGAAAAGTACCAAGTTTTGAAAAAGAAAAGCTTTGAATTAAAAGAAGAAAATAAAAATTTGTTTTCAAAACTTGATTTGATTTTGCAAGAGAGGGATGAGATTTCAAGTGAAAGGGACTCCTTGAAATCCCAACTTAACCTTGCCCTAAATGAAAACAAAATTTTTAAAGAATAAAAAATGATTTTGATGATGTTTTGAAGAAAAATGAGATTTTATCTTCAAAACTCGATATTGTTTTGAAAAAGAACAATTCTTTGAAAAATAAAATTGATTTAATTTCAAAAGAATTGGAATTTGTTTCAAAATAAAATAAATCTTTGAAAAATGATTTTTCTACTCGTGTTTGTCATGTTCCTATTGCCTCTTCTTCTATTGATAAACATGTTACTTATTCCACATCTTCTTCAATTATTGAAAGTGATATATGTGCTTTGAAAAAGAGTATAGATTGTTTGGGCTCCACTTTGAGCTAATGTGCCTTGAACTACACACGATTGGAATCCATATTTCGCAAGAAATATGCTCCTCATATGCATGCACACAAACTATGACATACACACGCTCATCATGCACACACCCATGATGCTATGTATGTTCATGTGTACACTTGTACACATTGTGAACGTACGGGCCACCTTGCAAAGTTTTGTTATGATAGAATACATAATTCAAATTTTGTAAATAAATTTGTTTGGGCTAGGAAAGGTGCTAACCCCCATGGACCAATAAGGTATGGGTACCAAAATTCACCTATTGTATTTGATGTACGTGTGGACTCTCACTTGACATAAGAGGTATTGGTGTCTTGATGGTGGATGCGTTCCGACCTAAATGGTGACACTTTTGGATGCATTACTTTCAAGGAAAGTTTGGTGGAAGGGCCACCATGATTTGGAGGCCTAGAGATTAGCCCTATTGGTTTTGGTGACTATCTCTAACTCTCATTTTGTTTACATGCTTTTTCATTGATGATTTTTAGCATGTTTTTGGTTTTTCATGTTCATTATGTTTAAATGCAATGTTTATTAGACTTGTGATATACATATGTAGTCTTTGAGATACACCCATGTCCATATGGATTCATATTTTTGTTCTCACTATAATTTAGTTATTGTGTATATCCTTACTCTAAAGCACGTGCATTTACCCTAATGATAATGGTTGTTTATGGTTTTTGCACTTCATGTTTTGATTACATGTTTAGATGAAACTTTTATTAAAACTTGTGATTATACATGTACAACTAATGAGCCACAATTGTTTATTATGTGTTTGTACTTTATTACTCATTGTACCCATTGGATGTACATGTATAACCTAGTATTGATGATTCTTTTATTTATACTTGTTTTCCCTATTTTTGTGCACATTTTCATAAAAATGTATTTATCTTGATGTATATGTTAATTTTGTCTAAAATTATTGGATTTACATGTCTATCCTAGAGTCACTTGCTTTTCACGCAAAATTATTATGGAGTCACTTGTGTTTGGGGATATATATGTATACTTCTAGTTTAGACAAAACATACATATACCTTGAAGTATGTATTGTTTTGATGAAATTAAATTTTTATGTTTTTCATGTTTATAAAGGAACTTTATTGAGCTTCATTACCTATTTTCATGATGTTGTTGATTACATGATTCTTATACTCTATGTTTGATGTTTACTCATGATTTTTATTTCATGAGCATATATGTGCTTTATTGCTATTTGAGTGACGATGATCATGTGATTTTCATTTTTTCTTAGGATACTTATTGTTTTATTTCTTACTTGAAGAATTTTGTACTAGTTTTCAGAAATTATCTTTAAACTAGTCTTTATTCTTCAATTGGTAGTGATTTTCAAACATGTTATATTTTCAAACTCTTATTTTTTGAAAACCCCTACCTTCTAAGGGCGGTTGGATGGGTGACCATGCCTTGCATACCCTTATTGAATATCTTTTAAATATGTGCATGAATAGGGCGGTAGGTATGAGTTATAAACATAATCACTATGATATTTCATATGTGTGTATACTCATGCTTTCTATATATGTATGGATCATATTTAAAGCAACATTATATTGCTCTAATACATACATATAGATGTTTTCAATGTGCTTTAAACATATAAGTTATACATTTCTAGTACAAATTATTTCTTGTTAAGCTTGACTTAGTTCTTAATATCAATTATTTTTCAATTGGTATCATATACAAGCTTATGCATTGTTTTTATTGATATTTCATAAAAGGGGAAAACAATTCTTATTTTATCTTTCAATTGGTTTTACTTTTCAATTGGTATCTTACTCCCAGTCTTTATGATGAAAAATATTTTACTTTGGCATATGCTCATATTTTCAATATTGGTATCAATATTTTCAACTGGTATTATTTTCAAATTGGTATCCTTATTGCAAAATATAGTGTTTACCTAAAAATTTGGTGTTTATTTTCAATTGATATCATGTTCTTTTATTGGTATTAATTCAAAAAAAAAAGGATTGTTTCTTTCAATTGATTGTGTTTATTGGTATCAAATTTTGTTTTTAAAAATATGTTTATTGTTTGTTCGTCTTCACCCCTTTGTTGAAAATGACAAAAAGGGAGAGAAGAATTCAGATTTATATATGTATGCTTTACTATGTGTTTATGAATATATCTTGTTTTATTGGTATCTTGAGCTTTATTGCATATCTTTATATGTTTACTGATTATGCATATGTTAAGGGGAGCTTCTATGAAGTCTATCCTTAATGGAAGCATATAGATAACCTCATAAGTTTTAGCATCATCAAAAAGGGGTAGATTGTTAGCCCAGAGGCCTTTCACCTTAGTTTGATGATGATTAACTTATGAAGGTTAGTTTACTAATAATCTTGTGTTTATACAGTTTCAGTTATTGATCAAGATATTAGAAAATGTTTAGCTTCAATAAAGGAGTTTTGGGGGCTAACACATGTAGATTCAAGAGTTCGCACGTCAAGATCGCATCTAGCACTCAGATGGAGTCAAGCTCATTGGATCGTGTTTGGATCGGGTCGTCTTGAAGATGAGAATCGACAAGAAGACTTCAGTTTGTTTAGATCTTGTGTAAAGATAGATAGTGTTGATATGCTCAAGTTCACACACACAAAAGTTCAATACGTTTGGTTTTCGGTTTAACCGATTTTGGGTTTATAATAGACATATATATGGTTTTCATGAATAGATATAATCAAAACAAGTTTACATGGTTTAATGTATATTAGATTTCATCTATATATACATCTGTGCTTCATATATTTGAAAAAAACTTATTTTGATATTCTATTTCATGTGTTTGGAGTTTTGTATTTAAACAAAACTTATTTTTGGATTTCATGTCAAAAACATAGATATATCTATTATATGTGTAGTGGATTCTAACCATACATAATATGCTTCAAATGAGTTTAAATATATGTATTTGTATTTATACAAGTTTATAGAAAAACTATATTCTTCTTTAGAAGTTTGGTTTCTGAAAAATACCCTTTTTGTTTAAAGCCAAATACTTTATATCACAAAAATAGTTCAAATAGTTTGTAATATGTATTGATTTTTAGTCACACATATTTGTTATTCATATATCTTACAAGAAACTTATTTTTGTGGAATTTATAGGATTTTATAGAATTTTATTAGAGATTAAAATACCTAAATTTAAGTCCTGAAATTCCTACCATATCCCACTAGTGGTCGACCGAAAGGTCGACCGGACCAGGGGACGGTCGACCGGACCGGTCGACCGATGTGCACGAGAAATGTGCACAGGCCAGCCAGTAGGCCGGTCAACCGATTGAAAGCACCCAACTATCAGGTGCTGCCGGTCGACCCGGCGGTCAAACAGAGGCACAACGGTCAGAAATATGACCGTTGCGCCGGTCGGCCGGAAGGGCAGTCTGGCCATTTTCAGGCCGCAACGGCTACATTTTGAGAGAGGCTATAAATAAGCCATCTCTTGGGCTGATTTCATAAGGATTTTGAGAGCAAATTTTCTCATCTATACAAGTGTTTTAGCAGCAAGTTTTTAAAAGTTTTTGTGTCAAAAAGATTTATCTTTATTTGTTTTCAAGAGTTGGAAAAATATAAAGAAAATAGTCTTTAGGAAATTAGTTTTGATCTTTGTTTCTATCTCTTCTAGTATTTTTCTCAAGTATTTTTTCTTTGTGATTTTTTTCCAAACACCTTGGTTTCTCACACTTGAGCTATTATCTCTATCCTATCTATAGGATCTTGTTTTTGTGGGAAATACTGTTTGTGGTTATTGTGATCACCAAGGGTTGTTTGTGGTCTTTGAGATCACCAAGTTGTAATCTTCCTTTACTTTGGGTTTGTGTTCATCCCTCTAGTGTAGAGGTGATTGTGGTTTGGCTTTGAGCCCTTATCCCTCTTTGTGTAGAGGTGGTTGTTGGTTGGCTTTGTGCCCATCCCTCTTTGTGTAGAGGTGATTGTTGTTTTGGCTTTGTGCCTTGCCTCTTGTGTAGGGTGGTTGTGTTGGAGAGAGGAGTTGTGTACTCCTTACCTTGTACTTGCAAATTCCTCGGTGGAGTTTCCCTGTGTGGGAGGTCTTGTGTGGACATAGTGGAAATCCTTCTGTGTGAAGGCGGGGAGGTAGAGCAGTGGCTCGAACCTCGAAACATATCTTGGTGTTTGCGTTGATCCACTATCTCTTACTCTATCTCTCATATATCTTACATTGCTTCATATTGTTCATATCATACATGCTAGATATTATTCGTGTGCCCATACTTGTGTTGAACCAAGAGAGCTTCATATAGCACCTCAACTCTTATTTAGAGGAATCTCGAGGAGATAGTCCAGAGCCCTTCACGAGAAATTCAGCTATACTCTTTGTCACACATAGTGTGTTGCAATTAATTTTTAATTTCACATCATTATCATTAGATTAGCTATACACCTATTCACCCCCCCTCTAGGTGTATTTTCAGTACACTCTCTCCCCTCTCCATTTCAGCTATAAATACCTGCAATTTCGATGAAGAACAGAGACGATTAGGTAGAGAGATTCTTAGACTAGTTTCATTTTAGTTTAGTACAGGTTTTCATTTTATTTTAATAAAATTTTCATTCTTTGTAAACATAGGTTAGACTGAGATTCATATAAGTAGGAGAGAGATTTATGTTGAGAGTGACACCGATGTAACCTTTCTCCCTTCTTTCACCGTTTCTCTATGCAATCAAAAGTAACTTGTTTATGTTCTTTTTCTTCTTCAACTTGTCTTCTTTTTGGTTTTGATAACAATCCAAGTGAGTCTTATAGCATCGGTATTGCCTTGCCTTTGTAAGTGCCAGCGATAGCACATGATGATGGATTCCTCCTTAAAATCCATATCATTTCATGCTTGCTCGTCGAAGTTCTTGATGATGTAATATGGATGGAGGATTGAGTTCAATCTTATGTGCTATGTACTGATCACCTCTGACTCCAGGTAAATGTGCCAAAGATCCAAGGTAAGTTATCAGCTAAAGAAGTAAGTTAGTATTCTTTCTTCTTTCTTTTGATTTCTTAGTGTAAAACACACTTGCAATCACCAATTCTCTTTTCTTACTCTTTTCATTTCTTTTCTTAAACTAAGTTTTCCATTTTACAATCATCATCTCCCCCTACCTACCACTTTCACAAATAAACATAACTTTATTTTTCTTTTCTTTCTAAAGAACAAAGAAGAATTTTTAACCATTTTTAGAGAACTTAAAAGAGACTTACAACACGCTTCCATCGCAAGTCCCCCTTGTGGATCACGACTCATGTAGCCACTTGCTATCGCGGTAGAATTGAGAACCTTACACTTCTATTCTTCATATTCTAAATTTCTGTATTTTTTATGCAAGTAAATCTCAATCAAATTTTGGTACCATTGCCGGGAAGAGACGGTAAGTAACTCTTTTTTTATTTATTTTATTGGTTAACTTTCTTCTCTGTTTTGATGTACAGGTACTAATTTCTGAATTTTAACAGCTGCAGGACATAAATAGTGGCACTGTGCCTCTACTCTAAAAAGCAGAACACAATTGCTCTCTGCATTGCCGCAGAAACGCGACCAAAGCCGCGGTTGCAGGACAATCAGATTGAACTACTCATTCTATTTGATTACAGGTTGCTCGAATTGAAAATTTTAGTATCCTGCAGTATTTAGTTTCCTATTTAACTTACTCTGCATACTAAATTAAGTCAACAATAACTTGGTGTTTGTGAATGCTAAAAACGGTTTAGACTTTGCATTTGGCAAGTGTCTATTTCATTACATTTTCTATTTACTATTGAAGAGTGCTAGAGCCAAGGTACGTATGCATAGAATTTAGTATAGGGTTCATTCTTGTATGAACTATTACTTGAGTATTACTTTTTTTTCTATATACTTGTACACTGCACTAAAATGAATTAGAGTTTGTCCTATAAACAAGATAAGGTGGGAAGTCATTATCCTCCCTTAGCCCACAAAAGATCTCCTCACTCAATAACCTAAGCCTAACTTAAAACTGAGTAGACGTTGGCCCTAGGGACATCTCGGACTCAGTAAGAGACTGACCTAAAGGGGAAGTTGATTAGAATTTGACTCTTGCCAAATCGTTGTCAAAAGCCAGGGATTGAGAGGTGAAATCTCGAAAGTTGGTGGTTTGAATTTATTAGGCCCATCACTTTTAGCGCGGATACCTCCCACTAATCTTGCCCTGATCTAACCAATTAACTTGTGGTCAGATTCTGCAATATACCCCCGTTGGACAGTCAACCAGTTAGGAGTCGTCTAGGTCTAAGGTTTACCCTAACTTAGGCTAGATTTTTTCCTTCCTTTTTTTTTTGTTTGTTTGCTTATTTTTGTTTTTATTTTTGACATCTTGTGATATGAATTACAATTATAATTATTTCAATGCATATAGTGATCCATACTTCACACCGACCCCTTTTGACTCGGATATTACCAACCCGGCATTTCATAAAGCCGATTGGTTTATCCAAATCAATATTATCCCCAATCCATTATTATTGAAAAGATTGGAATAATTATCACCACTCTTCACTAAGTCAATGGGGATACAACTTCCCGAGTCATATTGTCAACCACCATTCCAACATTCAGCTTCAAAATTTCTAGTCATGATCAACCCATAGAAGAAAAACCTGAGGTGATTAAGAGTATAGAAGTCATGATTGAGTCTTAAGAACAAAAACTGAAAATGATACTCACAATTCCCACAAGACTTTCAAATCCAAGATCCTTACTTTATTTTTCAAGTCTCACAATAAGAAGAACTTACTGACTTAGAAAAAGTATGGAATCCATGATTCAATCCCAAAAGGATTATATTCAGTCCATAATGATTCATTCCATAGGTTAGAAGCTCAAATGAGTCGCTTAATCAACAGAGTAAATGATAGGAATGAGGAAACTCTACCGATTATTTTTTCGATCATTCCCGATTGCCCTAGCCATATTGATAGGAACGAAGAATCAGGTGTCTTGGAGACTTTAACTAAGATTCAATTTCAACACACAAACTTGAATTGACCAATTTCAAACTTTGGACAAATTGCAAGTTTTTTCATTCAATGAGATTGAACTTGAATTTGAATGTGACCCTGATCCCGAACCTTGTGATTCAGTTCCCATCTTCGAATCTATTTGACTCCAGTATCCTTAACCAATTTGGACTAATTTCCCGAGCCAACATTTATTCTCGTACCCATACATTTAGAATTGAATCACCAATTTTGGATAGTCACATTCCATTGATGGGAAAAGAATTTGAATTTCATTTCTTTAATTTGGACCCAACTATTGTACCATACTGACTCTTGAACCTATACTTGATTTTTTCGAGTTAGTAATGGTTCCTAAACCTATCACTCTTGAGCCCAAGTTAACCATTCCAACACGTCACATTCTATTGTTTGACCAAGGTACGACCATAATGACTCGTGATGATTTCTCAAGATTGGTTAAATGAAGGGGATAATTTTCATGATAGGATCTTACATGATCCTATTCATATTAGGGATTGTAAATATGTAAATAGAAAATAGGTCAATAAAGGTGGGTTCTGTGAACCACCACATTAGCTTGATTGGACAGCAATGATTGGCCTAATCTGACCACCACCGGAACCACCACCTTGAGGTAACATTTTCCTTTCCTTTTTTCTTTTTCCTGCATATATGCACTTATTCATACATTGAGAACAATGCATGAGATTGGTGTGGAAGAGGGTTCTAACATAACATAGGTTTTTTTTTATATCAAAAAATGAATATTTTCTTTGCTATTAAAAACTTTTTGAAAAGAGAAATAATACTTGACCTATTTTTTGTAAGGAATGAGTTAATTTTAAAAAATAGGAGAATCATAATTAGAATTTCTATACTTGGTCAAAATAAGATTATTAGTCTGATTTCTAGGGTTAGGAGAAAATTTGAAAAATTATTTAGTCTTGATTATTACCTTGATGAAATAGGTATAATTTATACACTTACACACTTATGTTTCAAAAACAAAGAATCTTATGCCTTATAAAAAAGAACAAAAAGAAATATATATATATATAATATATATATATATATATATATATATATATAATCCTCTGATTAAGCTAGGTATTTGTGCCTCATAAAGCATAAGTATTCATGCCTAAAAGCGGCAATCTAATAAATAAAAACCCCTTAGTTTTGTGGCCTTGTTTACTCGAGTCCTTAAGTCCTTGGGTTGTTTTCTCACCTAGTGCCCTAAGACCGTCCGGTTTGGGAGTCACCGATCTAAGGCTCGTTACATAGGCAGATTAGAAAGCCTAATAGAAACTAAAGGACAATACCACCAAAATATGAAAAATAAGACATAAGAGTTAGAGTTGAAGAATCCCGAGTCAAAATTTCACTATCACAAATGTGCATATGACTTAGGATAAAATAATAGACTAGATAAGAAATACAGTTTGACTCCTTATCTTGATTGATAACAAGTTTTTTGAATAGAGACTAAGTTTAAGAATGAAAAGTTTAGTTTTCCCATAACTTATAGAATACTTAATTCTTGGTAAAATAATTCAAATATTTTCTCTCTGTTTCAAAATGTTTTTTCAAATACTAACACTTTGTTTCTCTTTCTTTATGGATTTTGTGTTGTAATCTACTGAAAATCCTCACGAGACAAAACTCGTCCTCTAGGGATAACTAGAGGTTTAACGACTTGTTGCACATTGCCAGTGTTCTAAATATCCCCGATATAACCTCGATATTGCGCCGATATTGTGTTTACGGCACCTAGCCGCAATGATTTGGCACATCCAAACTGATATAGTGTTTTTCACCCAAAATTGGCATAAATAGGCATGGACCGATATATCGGCCGCAATTTCGACGATTTTGGACCCGATATAGCGTTTTACACCCAATTTCTAGGTTGGGTATTTGTTTAATTCGAGCGTGTTTCAATATGGCATTTGTGAAGATTTTACACTTAGATAGTGATTATGAATTCATAGGCTTAATGAAGTTATCGAGTTAAGTATATCTTAAATATGTAAGTATGATGTTTTATGTAGCTTTATAATTTATGCATATATTGTCTTATTGAGATGCGATTTAAGATAAGAATATATGTATGTTTACAGTTCAATTTTGACGTCCGATTTTTGAAAATATCCCGATATATCCTTGATATATCCCCATCCCCGATAAATTTTCCTGGCCGCTGTGGCCGCCATTTAGAACACTGGCACATACTAAATGCAATCGTGATCCCTACGAAAGTGAGTTAGCCTAGGTTAGCTTTGTTTTACTTTTTATTTGTTTTGCTCGAGATGAGCAAAAGATAAGTGTGGGGGTGTGATCGGTTACTAATATTGCATATTAGCATTCCCATATTTATGTACTGCTTTTTAATAGAATTTTTGTCTAATTTAATGCAGACTTTTACTAAAGGAGATGGAAGAGGAAACAAGCTCAAATCCACTGAAATTCAGATTAATTAAAATCAAGGATTAGGCAAATGTTCAGCTGAAGATCAGAGCAAATCAGAGCGATAACACCATATGGAAACTAGTTGAATTCAGAATTTTTAAGAATCCATTTCGATTAGCTGAAGATCAACAGTGATGTCGTCAAATCCAGAAATCAAATCGCGAAACCAGTCGGATAAACGGACGAAACAAAAGCGAGGAGCGATCTACTCCCAGGATGTGGCCACCTGCCATATCCTGGCCGCAGATCCGCCACTTGGTTGCAACCA